>NC_051171.1:164881342-164888842 GCF_013339725.1 Rhipicephalus microplus | reverse complement strand
GGTAAATTCTTTTTACAGAACACCTCGCGCCAGCAGAGAATACCTTATTAATATTGTTTTGGATATCAAGATTAAAAAATCGTGTTATTGTATTTTGTTGCCTCAAGCGATGTCATTTACGTGGTAGTGAACTCACTCTGAAAACAGAATGTTTGAAAATTTGTAAGTTTATTCCTATGAAAATAATGCAACACGTTTTTTTTCGAAATATAATAACACAGTTCTTGAGAAGAATTTAAATAATTTTGATCGAAATCCAGGGTGGTGTTTTTATAATAAATTTTTGATTTGACAAGAAGTTTTGTTTTTAAGCTTTGAGCAGCGAAATGTATTACTTCGAAACTTACTAGACAAATACGAATGCAGTATATATTTATTCATATGAAGTACTGTCAGTGTTGTAAATATAAACATGATATGACATTTACATAAACAGAACTCACTCCCTAAAAGTTTGTAAGTAAAAATAAAACGTTTCTATATATATATATATATATATATATATATATATATATATATATATATATATATATATATATATATATATATATATATATATATATATATATATATATTTGTGATATGTAGCTAGCATCGCTGTTATCATGATCGCGAATTGGCGAAAACGCACTTTTCGTAAAACGGTCGTCGTCACCCGGTGATGTTTTCGAAAATTTCTTGGTTCAAACAACTTGTATTTAAAAATGAAATGTGGTTTCGCGCTATTCAGTCATATATACTTACTTTATATACAAAATTACGAAGAAAATCGCAGACATCAAGTATACCACGATTATTAATATTTCGTGGAATCGAGCATATGATAGATAGATAGATAGATAGATAGATAGATAGATAGATAGATAGATAGATAGATAGATGGATAGATAGATACCAAGTGTGCTTGTTGTGTGCAAACAAATGCTTCGCATTCATTACATGATTCTTATTACTAAGTTTGAAGTTATATGGCCAGCCCTGCAACCACAACTTACGTCGCACTGACATTACACCTGCATAGGATTTTTCCCCAAGTCAGCGTCACGACCAGGCTTGGCTCTGTGGTGGAATACCTATATGCCACGCAGAATGCCACGCAGAATGCTTGGGTCATTTATTCTCCTATTCTCCATACTCGTCTGGCCAACGCAGTCAGTTTTTTTAAAGCTCGGACATTCAAACAACCAATACTTGCTTTCGCTGTTTCTGGGTACATTTAAAATGTAAATTACCTGTGGCGAATAGCCGCATACCACAGCTCTTGGTGTACGGGTATGAGCCACACGAGTCTGGAGAAAAGGGTTTGACGACGAATGCAACGGAATTTTCACGTTATACATGGCATGACCAGGCAGCCATATTCGTCAAACCACATCACCTCTTATAGTAATTCAGGTCTACACAAGGTGATCATGAGAGCAGTCAGGTGTATGCGGCTAAGATGGACAGATGCGTATTTGGAAACGCTCAAAGATACTTAGGTGCGCTGAGATGCTTCACATTTAATAATGACATGACATTGAGTAATGCGAATCGCTAAACGATTTTATGGTTTAAAGCTTTCCACCCTCTACAAAACGCATCCAATAATCTTAATCGTCATCAAACACAGCACGAAGAAAGTACCTTTCAGATGCGTAGCGGGCAGCTTGTTTCTCCGCAGATTGATGGATGGATAATGGCATAGTTGGTGGTTTCCTATTTCGCATGTACTTCGATTCGTTACCCAGAGTTTGGTACGGGCATGTCCGCCACGGTGAAACAGTGGCTAGAATACTCGTCTGCTGACCCGGAAGTGACGCGTTCCATCTTTGCTGCAGCCGTCGCATGTCAATGGAAGAGAACATTTATCGGATCGTGTGCTGAGCGATGTCCATGGACGTTAACGGACACCAGATGGCCAAATTTTTGGCGCCCTCCGCTGTGGTGTCTATTTTAAAGGTATTATGCTTTTAGGACGGAAATAACCTGATAATATTATTAGGACGGCCTCTTCTAGGTTACGCCGTGACTATGCTGCGTGTTCCGTGCAGGCCTGTTTTTTTTTTATGAATCGAAGCTCCTGAAGGCGTGGGTCTGTCCATATCACGCATGTACATGACCGCCTGTAGTTCCACCTTTGCAGACTGCCCACTACTTCATCCTTGCAAACATCCCACTACGCCCCATCACCGATCCAGCACTTCACCGGTCATAAAGCCGTTATATAGAACGGGGAACGGAAGCGACGTATAGCTACCACTTAGAATTAACAATTTTTTGTATAATTATATACAGTGTTGGTCACATCTTTGGTGGTGCAGTGGGCGATATTCGCGGATGATTCATGGTTTAGCAAAGAAAACCTCCAGCACTTCGGCCCCACTCATCATCATTCACTCCTTGGGTATGCTGTAATTTATTTATTATGTGTGTGTGTGTGTCTTTTTATTGTGAGCGTCACATATATCTGAATGTATATGCATGCGTTAACTTTCTGGAAGGATATTTTCTGATATATTTATCTAAGCAGTTAATGTAATTTTTCTTTAAGGACGCACAAGGAAGCTCGTAAATATTTCGTAGTTCTTATACTGCAAAGCAAGTGCTTTAGCCTAGGTATTGAATATCGGAATATCGTCACGAGCTTATTATCACACCGCATTATCGATTATGGTGAAAAGCGTAATCAATTCTTTTTTTCGTATAAATATTTCATTTCAATGCTAATCCTGATTTAACAAGCGTTTCAATTAACCATTCAATCAATTTTGTTTTATTTATTTAAAACACAAGACAGAGGAGTGGTAAAGGCTGTGTTTCGACCGCATGACGAGCACGCCGGCGCCATTACAGGAAATAGTGACAGCAGTGCGACCGTTTTCTACACGTTTCGTGCTAAGTGGAGAAAAAGTACATCACTGTAAAAGATACATCGCTTGAAAACACAACTAGATTTCGAAATTGGAACAGCATTACGACATTGTTGAGGTTTCTTTCAATAAACTTATTATCTCTGTATTGCATATGCACCCCTACACTCTTCATCTGTTCCTGCCTAAAACAATGCATATACCAGCTTGTCCCGGTTATACGCATTGTTTTAAGGTGGACCTGACTAAGAGTCGTCGGTCGGTGTCGCTCTCGCTGCTTACGGCAGCAGCATGCGTTGAGATAGAAACGCGTATAAGGCAACGTTAACTAACAGTAATAACGCATTGCTTTTATACACTGCCTCATGTTCGTATAACGCGAATAAGGCATAGCGGCTAATATAGATAAAAGCAACCTCTAAAGGGAAGCGCCATACGTGCGAAAAGCGCTGCAGGAAGCCGGTTGGTAAGGCTGCATTGCCGAAGCACTCCCGAGTGGCAACAAGTACCTGGCGAGAGGCCCGGCTGGGGACCTGTTGCTAATGCATGCGCTGCCCGTAGAGGAAGTTCGCGAACCCGCGCAGCATTTAAACTACGTCGATTGGGGGAGCCACAGGGAGATGCCGTTATGTGTTGTTGGACAGGGTGGCAGATGCTACATTGCCTGTGTGCGTTAATATTCATAAGAGCGTGCGCAGTGTATGCAGAGAGCATCCACGCACGCACGTGGAGATAGCCACGCATTATATATACTATGAATAATGCGGCCGCTTTTTATGCCCGTGTGGGTTGCTTTACTGCATTTGTGACATGGTGCTTCGGTGCCACATGGGGTTGAATAGTCGTTGAAACTTTGCGCGAACCATAGACCTAGACATACAATTTTCACGCAGTTAGGAAACTTGGATTGATTACCAGACATCGAAAAGCTAAAGAAAGAAAGGAATGAACAAAAAAAACAAAAAAGAAAGAAGTGGAGCAACACGAGGGATCGCTGAAAGATAGGGAGACGTCTTTGAAAGTAGGAGGTTCGGTTTTCGCCAGCGAGAAGTTATGTTCACTTTACCTTCTTCTTCACATTTATATCGCAGCTAAGTACCGCAAATAACAATTCCTACATTTTTCTTGATCTTAGTGTCAGTTGGTTATTCATAATAATCGCAAGTGCAGTGTTTCTTATCAATAGATGTTTCTTATCAATGGACCAGTGGAAATGGTTGAAGAAGCCTTTGCAGTGAGAGAAAGAGGGGGGGGGGGTCAAATTAATGAAACATTCAGCATGAAATAGGTGCCTTCAACTTCTACCTGGCAAGCAATTGTCAAAAAATAGCGCGTCGCCAACTCCATATGAACAGCTTGCCGAGTAGTTGTAAGACCTGCAGCCACATTCAACCTGTTTCTATCTGCGTTTGACTTTCAAGTATGCAAGCCTAAAAAAGCATGCTATGCACATGTCGTAGAAAACTGCAATAAAATCTTTTCAGCAATTACGCAAAAAATGGGAAAGTGTAGCTATGCCATGCTACAATGCAAAAAAGAAGTCGCAGCTTTGCTGCAGAGGCTAAGCAATGAACGCGATATCAACAAATTGGAAGGTCTTGCGCCGAATGGCAAGCTGATCGAAACGTGCCCCGCGTTTCTAACGCACAAATGACGCACGAAACGTACTCACACGTACAGATGAATGCAAATAAGAATCTTAATTGTTACTGCGCTATGTCTGAAAAGCGCGCCCTTTTCGCAAACGGAGACTGTGCAACGATTCCAGTGACCCGGTAACTACAACACCCAGTAACTACAACAGAAACGTTCTAGTGAAAGCCTAACGCCAGCCAAGACGTGCGATAATCTCCACCGTGAGATAAAGGCACGGGAGCGGGCATCCACCTTCTCCATTTTGAGAGGCTAAGTACGCGTGGGAGAAGAGAACACACGCCGCCGCGTGCTCATTGCGCCATCTTGCTGGTAATTCTAAAAGCACGATAGTTCACCCCCCCCCCCCGAGATTCCCATCACCAGAGGTAGGTGGTACATATAAATAGCTTGCGGTTGGAGCGTTCAAGGACGAACTTCTCGATGGCTTAGTGATTAATGCCTCGTACTCACGTTTTAGAGGCCCAACGTTCTATTCCGCACGCTAGAGTCTTTTTCAGAATTTTTTCTTTCTTGCAATATATATATATATATATATATATATATATATATATATATATATATATATATATATATATATATATATATATATATATATATATATATAAGGTGAGTGACAGCGATGCCGACGCAGGTGGTAAAATCCAGCGAATAGCGTCAATATAATTGCTACCACAATAAAATGTTATACAGAGATGCATACAAAAAAATGGGAGACCCTGAAGTTTCGTTTTTAGGAGTTGAAGGCGATAGCGATATTGTGTTCCTAGAGCGTACTTGAAACACTTGGAGTGTAAATTATTTTCGGATTAGATATGCACCCACTACGGGACCTTCATGGTGCAGTAGCGTGAGTGACTTTTGTAGAACGTGACTGACGTGAAACTATTTTATTTTTTTATTTATTGATACTGTAACCCTCACTTGAGGGTCATTACAGAGAGGAATATAAACACAAGACAAAAACAGTACACAATGACAAAACAGACATGACGTTTCATGTTGCCGGTAGTACAATTCTAGCAAACACTCAAACGCTTTGACATTTGCGCTAGTAACAGCGTACTCTGGAAGTCTATTCCACACTATGAAGACTATGAAGTCTTTATGCTAGTCCTATGTTCTGACCTTATTTTTTGGTCACGCAAATATTTTAAGTTTTTCGGTCACTCAAATATGATCTTATGCTCACAACCAACGACACCGATAACGCCGGAAACTTTGCAAAACGAGCTCTTTAACGCTATTGCAATAAAATAACGAAGGACCGTTCTCACGGGGCATATATCGATAGCGTAGTTTCAAAAACCTCCTAAGCATGGTTTTCGCGGGCGTCACAAACTAGATTCGTAGATCGCAAAAAATATAGGGATCCCCTTTTGAGAACCACCGCTCTAGTGTAAATCGTATAAGATCCGCCAGACTGCCGGACATTGTCTTCAGTATATGTTTCAGAAAGCCTCCTTCAACATTTTGTAGATTTATACGTTCCATCCACATCCACATTAATTGTCCGCCGTGTTGGTGTAATGGTTATGCGTTGCTCGGCTACGCACCCAAAGATTGTGGGTTTGATTCCAGCCACGGTGGCTGCATTTCGATGGAGGTGAAATGTTAGAAACCCATGCGATGTGAGCGCACGTTAATAAGCTCCAGATGGTCAAAATATCCGAAGCCTTCTACTGCAGCGTCCCTTATAATCATATCACGGTTTTTAACAGAGAATGTAAAATATTGTTACACGACATCGGCAACGAAAGAGCATCATAGACGACGAAGACGATGAAAGTGACCGTGCTCGTGTTGTTGTTGCTGCTGTTCTTCCATCTTGGCTGCAGCTGCCTCTGATACCCGTGACACACGGGCAAAAGTAAAGTACTTTGAAGTAAACCCCTTTTGACGCCTAAGGTGACCATTTGCAAAAAGGAGTGGCGCTGATGACACACGGCACCGGACTACTGCTTTAGGCGGTGCCTCGGAAGAACGCTGCAGAAAAAATGGCGCTGTTTGTGGAAGCAGCAAGATTGGAAATATTAAAAAGAATCTGCGTATGTACATTACATTCAGCGACGCCTGAGCATAAAACCATTTTTTTATTGTCTCGTGGCTTATAATGCGCACACCTGTAATTTTCTATCGCTTTTTTTTGCGTTTTTAGCAGCAACTTAAGTTCGTCTGGCAACTATGAACAGTCGGTGTTTTAGTGTTTTTGTTTTTGTTCCTCAATATGCGAGGTGCCTATGCATGTCGGGTTTTACAGGCCCGATCTTAACACACACTAAACAAGCAAGCGGGACGCGCGCGACAACGGGTAGCGTGAGCGACCGTCTTATCTGAAGTTGTCAATTTTGCTGTGAACTTGCGCCCGTGTACGCGGAATACCGGCGTCGGTGAGGCTCTCAGCAATCGCCTGGTACACTCCACCATAGTGCTTTTGCCCTCGCAAGGCATCCAAATGGTCCTCCCATAGCTTTATCAGCGCCCAGGTCTCCTTTTCAGTCTACTGGACGCGCGGTTTATTTTTCACCGACTGAGCCGACTCCATTGTTACAAGATACTACGTCGCCGACACAGCAACTGCCGCTGCCAACCCTAACATAATCGCGCTAGTGACGTAATGCAGGCGTTTGAGAGTATGAACAGACTATAGGCCTTCACTTTTCAACAAATCGCACTGCTGCTGAAAATGAAAACATTTTCTCAGCGCAAAAAAATACTGACAGGGCACCGCAGTGTTGCGACACGTTTTGTTTTATCGATAAATTATGCACACTGTATGCGAGAGTACTCCCTTCCTGCCAGAAAAGTAGAAGCGGGATCTGCTTTTGCGAAAAGGATCTTTGCCGGAAAGGAGTTACTCCTTTGTCGTGTGTCACTGCGCCTGAACGCCTTTCCGAAAGATGTCCCCCTGTCTAAAGGACTTCAGGGTGCCCGTGCGTCAGGGGCATGACTCTCCCTGTATATTTTGTAAATACATTTATTTCATTCATTCTCT
>NC_051171.1:163236342-163526342 GCF_013339725.1 Rhipicephalus microplus | reverse complement strand
CCGCTGCGGTGCCGCTGGCCTATGTCGCATACTGCTCGCGTGAACACTGCAAGCGAAGAATGCAATCCCGACAATGTAGCTGCGTCGAGCTCGCTCAACCAAGCGAGGACGACCCATTAGCGCAAGGTTCCTGGAACCCTGATCACGCCGTTACGGGTCGACGCGGCCTTTATCGACTTCCGACTGCGCTCAACCACACCGCATCGTCGTCTTCGTGGCGTTTTGCTCGCACATGATGCATGATGCGCAAAGCACCAGGCTATAGGCTTTTAGCGGGAGACTTCCAAAGAATCGAGCTAAGGCGCTTCTGATTCACAACTGCAAACTTTTCAAATCATAACCTATTCATTAGAAGAATGAGTTTTTCTTTACCTTGTACAGCTTTAAGCTGTATAACCTACACTAACGTGCTCGTGTTCGCGTAAGCTACACGTCCGGTTCGCGAAATTTATTTCTAGCCTACTTTTATGACACGTGTGATAAGTACCATTCATATAACGTGAACCGAAACGTAATGACCGAAGTTTCATAAAAAATCAGACACTTTCATGATGTTTTCCTAAATTACGATGGGGAGAACTTTCGTGCACCACCATTTGAACAATAGCGTGCTTTAGCCGAGCTGATTTCACAGAAGGAAATACCATATATACCATCGTGGCACGTTCATATTTTGATCTGTAAGGCCTGAAGTAGAGTAGAGAATTGGGCTAGTAGGAACATACTCATCACGCTCAGCGCACAAAGAAAAATTACAAAAAATGCAAAAAGTGAACAACACAAGCAATGTCGAACAAATGAAAGTTTAATGGAAAAAAAACGTGTCATATATATGCAAACATGGACGCATAAAAATCTTTACAACCTCCACGGCCTCTGTTATCCGCTATAATGATCTCATCACGTTATATGGTTCCCAAATAGCAATTAGTGCAACTAAAACGTATTCGCACTGTGGCACACTTAATACTGTATACAATAATACCATCGTGTAAACGGTATACTTCATTGATGTCCCCGCTGAAAGATCTTAGCACCACAATCTTTCAAGGTGTATAGCTAATAGACGGTGTGATCAGTTTTCTACACTTGCAATTATCGTTCACTTATGCATTTTGTTCTTTCCTTATACATCCCATCTAATTCAGCGTATGTGCACATGTCCTAGTATGGGCAAGGAGAAACGGAGGTCACTGTAAACAAACTTTATATGATGCTACGGGCTACACCTTTTTTTTTAGATTCCAAGTCTGAAGAAGCCATGAAACCAAGAGTTGTTTAGGAACAAGAAGCCCTCCACATCACACTGCCTGCTCATAGGCGACCGCTGCCTCCATGTTGCTAAGTAAATAGTTTTAAAAAGAGAGGGAAATGTTAACGCGAAGTAAATTCAGAGAAAGCAATGCGTTGTAAATCATGCTGTCTCTCTCGGCCGTTCGATTTTTTGCCGCTTAGTTCTTCAATCCTTATCGTCACTGCAATGAACGCAATCCTCGTCCAAGCTCCATCTCACAAAACATTAAAGAAAAATAAAAATACAAAAAAGAGCTAGAGTGAAAACAATAAAAAGAAGCGCCTATAAAGTGAGGAGAAGCCGTTCCCTCTCCCTTGGTCATGGAAAGGCAGGCTCACGCAGGCGGCATTACGGCAGCGCGACAGCAGCACTGCGTCGCACTCTCCTTCGGCTCCCCATTTGCCCGTTCCCCTTTTCGCGCAACTGCGCTCACAGCGGGGACAGCGCTGCTCGTAGTTTATTGCGCAAAGTAGCGTTTTATAAATCATCTTTGAGCGGAAAGCGCGCTTCAGAGGACGCGCGTGAAGGCATGGTCGGGCACGAACAATAGTAAAATAAGTTGAAGCGCAAAACACGAGAACATAAAAGGACGCGCTTAAAGCTGATTGGCTGTTGTCGCCGCTGCGTATAGTTGCAGTTGTGCGATCGCAAGCGCACCGTTTCGGGCCATAGCATAAATGGCCATCGCGAAGTTCGTTGCTTCATGTGCCGTCCATTTTAAGGGCGCCAGGAGCAATTCCTTTGGGAGTTGTTGTAGTTCGGGTCATGATTGCTTGTCCGTTAGCCATTGTCAGATAACGGGCATTATTGTTTATATTCGTGCTGCTATACCTAATGCCGCATTCATTCTCTGTTACCGTACAAGGAATCGACACTTTTGAGCCCAGTAATGGCGCAGTTTCAGCCCTGCTACAACGTGGTGTGTCTTGCGTTAAGTTAACGTGCAGATGCTGAGTGCTGAACACTGCATACGTCACTGGCAATCAGGATCGTCAGTAGCATTAAGGTCCAAACTAGTGTTGGCACGTTAATCATTTCCCCTGGCCTCAGGGTTCAGTTACTGACATTTATTAAGATGCAACGTATCGGCTTGCGTGATGCTCGTAGAGCTACGCCAATCGGTTGGGTTCCCTGGTTTGATAAACAATACTAACTGGATTTCTTGACTTCAGTTATTGGTGTATTCAATAGGGATGCCAGATGGTTAATGTCGGTGAAATAGTTGGAGAGATATTCGCAGGCATTGGTTTGATTCAGCGGTGGCTGTGACTCCACGAGAAAGAAAGGGCAAATCACTGCCCTACATCTCGCGAAGAAAAAGACGTAAGCTTTACCCAAACTCACGCACATGTTTTCACACCACTAATTGTCACGGGCTCTCTAGCACTTAACAGCACCAATGACAAATGTTAAGACAGCTGCAAGCTAGGGGAGCCATGGCTGAAGTGAGGAAGGCTTCTTTCCTCCTCTGTTTCTTTCTTTTCCTCGTTGTTGGTTTTGCCTATCTTGTTTCCTCTCTTTATTTCTATTCATTTCGTCCTCAATATTTGTCTATTCTTTCTCTTTCTTGCTCTTTCCATTCTTCTACCTTTTCCATTTCTTACTTTTCCATTTCACGATTGCTTCTGCTTTTTTTTTACTTTTTAATACGTGGTGTTACCTACGTTACGCGTCTAGCGCACAGGTTTTCTCTTTTTTTTTTTCTCAGGATGATAAGTGATCATTAATAAGGCGCTCGAAGAACAAGAAGACTTCTCCTCGGTGCGAGCGTGCGCTCACAGGTAGCTTTACCCCAAGCGATGACGGCAGCACACGACAGCCGTGCGGCCTATATAAAGTGCTTAGGAAATGGCACCCACACGAATTCTCGGATATACGTTGTTTCGAAGCAATGTCGACGAAGAAGGCAGGGATGAACAGAACGGACAAGATTGGGATAAGCAGAAATAGACGAGACAACGCGCAACATTTAGATGATTTATTTTGTACGCTGTTGAAGTATATATCGAGTTTAAGGCACATGTCAGAACTCTCAAAGTCAAAGGTATTTTGCTCGTCTGACTAGCATGATATAGTTGAGCATAATGCAATGACGACTGCAAAAAAAAAGGTATTGTAGTTAGCCTATGACTCTATATGAAACACCTGCCTGGATATACAGCTGAAAGATGTGGAAAAATGTATTCAAATTAAACGTGGATAAGCCCACTGTTAGGTACTATAGTGTCGAGACCAGATCTATGCTGCAAAGACGGATACCAAGCTAGGCATTTAATGGCGTGTTCTTGAATTATAAAGCAAACAAGTGTAAAAATGAAGGATATGACTTCGTTTTTTTTTACCCCGCAGGTCAATATTAAATTCCGCTCCTAAAGCTTACCATGTGCCAAAAAAGCTTGCGCATTTTCTTGCACTTCGGATGCTCCTACTCGTTCTGTGCATTTTTTTTTTATGCATCAGAAGGAGCACCTATGGCAGAATCATTGTAAAATACCTCGAAGGGATCACGGTCTTTCGCCATTGACGTCACACGGGGTAACAGTTATATCAGAAGGGCAGTACTAAGCACAAGCGCACGTTCCCATTGTGACTGACATAAAAGGAGACATTCTCCCCTTTTTTCGCTTTTGTAAAATATGGGGACAATAGGGAGGGCAGGTCGCGTTCCTGAATTTGATTCTCCTCGAGTGGAAACGCTTTTTCCTCCCGTTTGTGTATAAATCATGCACTGCGGTGGCCGCTCGGACATTCTCGCTAAAAATACAAAACACATGAGGTCGCTGAGGCAGGACGAAATGACGCTTTGCAGTGTGGGCATTTTCGAAAACTTATTTCGGTACTTTGCGCCTATGCTCTCCTTTCAAAACAAAATCTTAAAAACACAGATGAAAGGCCTTACTCGAATAGCAGCGCTGGCTTTCTTTAGTCGCCTGTGTGTGTGCGTGTGTGTGTGTGTGTGTGTGTGTGTGTGTGTGTGTGTGTGTGTGTGTGTGTGTGTGTGTGTGTGTGTGTGTGTGTGTGTGTGTGTGTGTGTGTGTGTGTGTGTGTGTGTGTGTGTGTGTGTGTGTGTGTGTGTGTGTGTGTGTGTGTGTGTGTGTGTGTGTGTGTGTGTGTGTGTGTGTTCTTCAAATTTGTCTTCAAATAGTTCAAAGTTTTTGCAAGAGGGTGCAACTCTAGGGCCGAGTCCTAAAAATTAAAACAAGGTCGACAGGCTTTTTCTAAAAAACTATGTTTCATTCTTTCCTTTATCCCAGCAGGCTGCATTTTTTCTTGTTTGTTTTTTCACAAATGGACCGCGCTTTTTCAACGTCGACAACAATTTTACAGGAAAGCCACATTCTGGAGTGTTCAGCCTGCTTGTGTCTCGGCTAATTTTAGCCGTCCGTAGGAGGAAACTAGCGCGAATAACATGACTGTTGATATAAAAACGTACTCTGACGATGCATGCCTTCGAGAAAGCAGGAAGATAGCAGAACGTGCGTACCTTCACGTGTCGTTTTCTTTTACGTGCTGAGCTCTGAGTGCGGTGGACTCTCGTATAGTGTCGTCGTCGCTTGTCGTAAGACACACAAAACCACGACGCATAGCATAGCCAGCTGCCGCAGATTAAGCATTCACTCGCGCCGAAGAAAAGTATTCTTCCTCTTGTTCTTCGAGTGTCTCGATGATTATATTAAGTGTGGACATTACAACTATGCGTAGGGAAACACAGCAACAGAAGCTACGTATAAAAATTGAAAGGGGAAGCAAGCGAGAAATAGATAGGTAAAGAAAGAAAGAATGGAAATAAATATAGAAATAAGGAGAAACAAATAAGAAAAGCATAGAAAAGCTGGAAAAGAAAACCAGAAAGAGTGACAGCTCGAGTGGTAGAAAAAACCAGAGAGAGACAAAGAATTAAGGCTGCCCAACTCCGCACTTCTTTAAGGCTTGGCACTATCTGCGCTAAAGCTGGCTTGGCTTTATTCGTTATATCAACTGCTCAAGACGCATGAAAATCATCAATCTTGCAGTGTGTTTTATGTCGAGATGTCTTATGGCATTGTTCACTGAATAATTGTTCTCATATCTAGGATTTACTTTCACGGCGGCGTTTGATCAACGCATGAAACCGCATGATGTTGCGACGTATGTTTGGTGTCGCAAATCTTTACGAGTACTACACTGCAGCTCCATGCGGGAGAGACGCACGAATGTAATACTCTATATCTGCTAAAAGGATTTGTAGCAGGATTGATCGATAGTTCCCCGCCCACCACTCTTTAGGCCTATTTCTGCGATATTGAGTGGCAGAAAACGGTTTTCACAAACGGGAAACGCTCCCCAGAGGTGCTTCATCGAACAACGTAATGGTTTTTATTACCATTTTTAAGATGAAGAAAGAAGTCCTTCCAACAAGCGGGGAAGTTGAAAAAAGGTCTAAGTTGCTTTAGCGATGTCGCTGCTTCGCAGTACACGTTTTATTTTGCTACATAGCGTGTTCAGCCTAATAAAGATTCAAACATAAGTTGTTGCTCGTTCGCTTGCGGCACGCCATGTATTAAGGTTGCTAATACTTAAGATTAATAGCAAGATGGACTTTCGTACTCATAAACTCAGTGAAGCAAAAAAAATACCTTTGCTTAACAATATAACCTGAAGCTTCGACAAAGACATCCCATCGAGGCAGCGTCTGATTTTCATCAGTTTTCGTACGCCTATATAGTGAGAGTTTAATATAGACGTCGACTGAAAGCACTGATAACTACACGCTTGGGAGCAGTAAGTTTATTCAAACATAGATTATTACTATTTCCTGCATTTTTTTATTGTCTCATAAATGCACGTCAGCAGCTCGTTATAAAAAGTGGCGCAAGAAAAATTTCCAGTCATTCTCGTTTGTTGCGTACTTGAGCCTCACCGTACCGCCACTCTTATCTGAAAGTTATTTCGCCAAAGTTTAGAAACGGCCGATACGCTGCACAAATTAGAAGCAAGCCAGAAAAAGAACGAGAGTGTTATAAATAACTTGCAACGACCACTCGGCGATAAGGCCCGTTGAAGAACAATCTAAACAGGACCAAAGTAAAAAACAGCGCAATAACAAAAAAATATTTACTGGCGGCAGCAGGTTATCGACCGACCACCTACGCGACGGCTCTCGAGTACTCTGCACCACCGCAGAGCCTAGGCCTGGCGACACTCAATCAGATAAACGAAATGCAAGACGTTCTTTGCGCAACCAATGATCATTTTTCTCGTTCACTCCACCACACGTATAACCGACTCCAGTGTGTGAAACATGAACACTTCAAAGCTCTCGCTTGGAAGGTTCCTTTGTTTAAATTCCGCCCTTATTGTTCCTTTTAACTGACTGCATTTACAAGAGTGCATGTATTTGGAGAGCGCCGGCGCGTAATTAACGAAAACCGGGGGCTTACAAACGCGCACCTGCGCAAATAGATTGGTCGTGTGAGAGTATTCAGCGTCAGCGCTGTACCGCAATTTGCTATGCTTTTGAGACAACTCTCGGCAATAATCTTTCACCATAGCTGTAGATTATATTACCATAGTTCAGTTTTTTCAGCCATACTTTGTGTGGGTTTTCCTTTATTTCTTGATACCTTTCTCGCGAACAATCCAGCCCCTCCTTTGGTGGGAACAGCACAGGTGCGGCATATATGTATTTGCTTACGTGATCGTCTCGACCTTTGTGTGATGTGGTCCTCTGCTCCTGTGATTGCGTTTACAAGATTTTTTTTTCACATGTGCATGTTTGATGTAAACAGTAGCCATTGCTAGAGATTGCTTAATTAGAAGCATATATGTACCGCCGGTGCCGCTAAAGTAAGACTTCGGAGGTTGAGTTGTCTTCTCTTAGAACCGGTTCACGCTAGCGGCAAGTCTGCGCTGACCGTGTGGTGCCGTGGACCGGCAGCCGGCGCCGTCCGCAGGAGAGCAGTTCGAAGTGCACGGCAAGCTCCGCCGGCGAGGCAATTCAGTCTCCGACAAACACGACTGCCCTTCCAAATGCAGTTGTCGACCACCTCGAATCTATCAAGCGGCCGCCGTGCGCTCTGTAGCTTGTAAGCTCCGAAATGATGCTTCCATTCGCTTTAAGCTCATGTACTTTAGCTTCGACAACACAGTAGTCTAATCGATTCGGCACCGTTTTTGAGAGCCATACTCAAACATTTGATCTTGTAGGCTTAAGCAAGCCTTTCCAAATCTCGGAGGGCATACATTTGTCACACCTGTCCCGTTTATTAGGGAGGCGATCGCCGGGCTAATTCCAAGAGCCGAAGTATCGGCCCCCCGAACCGCACCACGAAAGCGTGGACAATTTAGAAGTGGTCCTTATTGGTGCGCCAGCGGACGCCGGCTGTGGCCCAAAGAACAAGACAGAGCCGAGAGATGATAAACAAACAAAATTATATTCTCATTAACGGCAGATCAAAAACAATACACACGTATGCACACTCCACAATAGTTACATACAATACGTCACCAAACAGACAATGTACTACACAGTACAATCAACCACACTTGAAACAACGGACACAGACAACAATACGCACTACGATGCAGTCACATGCATTGAACAACCAAGACACTTAAGGACTAAAGAGATAGAAAACCTATTCAGTCCAAAGTCCTTGGAACAAAAGTCTGAATGATACTCTTCCGAGAATCACTCACTCAAAGTCCAGCGTTGTTGTCGTTCCGCAGCTCTCTGAAGTTTCTCTTCCAGGAAACCTCCCGTCTTCAATTGGCCACTCTTCAAACTTCAACTTCTTCGCCCGAACACGTCGGCTTCACACACGCAGCTGTTGCCACGCGTCCTCGCTCAATAGCGGTAAACCCACGCTCTTGCCTGTAGCTCGAGCCGTCCCTACGGACCACAAACTTCGCCGACTACACGGCGGACTCTCTACGCACTCTGGCGCTCACTTCCGTCTCCTCCTGTTCTGTCACTACGGGCAGAACCTTCGCCGACTACACGGCGGAATTCCTACGCGTTCTGGCGTTAACTTCCGTCACCTCCTGATTTCTCGTCTCGGCTGCTCGGTTAAATACCTTGCGCGCGACTTTCCAGAAATTTCTGGTCATTTCGCCGGCGCGATACGCGGCGAAAGCTGGGAAGAGGGCGAGACAGTTGGAATGCCCTCTCCTGCCGGTGAGTCAACTCGGTATGGCCCCGCCCACTTCTTTCTGGAAAAATCGCGGGCTTGCTGGGCCGCCGATGTGGGGTGAGGAGGTTCGTCTGCGAAGCCGTGCTTCTGCGGGGAGAGCGCGCGCCCGGGAGCCCTCGATGTTTGCTTTCTTTTTTTTTTCTCTTTTTACCTCGCGGCGTTTCTGCCG
The DNA here is from genome assembly GCF_013339725.1 of Rhipicephalus microplus. Lineage (NCBI taxonomy): Eukaryota > Metazoa > Arthropoda > Arachnida > Ixodida > Ixodidae > Rhipicephalus > Rhipicephalus microplus. The sequence goes on along the minus strand of NC_051171.1, from coordinate 163,517,707 downwards.
CCCGTTGTCGCAAGGATTTGGCGGCGCGCTCTTTTTTAGCGCTCGTTCTGTGACACTGCCCCCCACTTTAAGAATATTATCTCATAATATTCAAAAACCACACAGACGAGCGCGCACAGTCACCACACATTCTCACAGACTGTAACACAATCCGTCGCTCATGACACTTCACATTCACAATATATCACTCAATACAATCGTACATTGTAGTTCAATTCCACAACACATGAAATATAGCCACAGGTACATGCCTACAACACTTCATCACACATTCTAAACAATACAACCGTACAAAGTTCTGTCTATCCAACAATTATACAACACTATACATCACACCATCGCACAGAACACTGACTCACTCGACATACACTTGAGACACAGGATAACAAGAATATTAACACAACATATGTCACTCAGCCCTGCCGAACACATTCTGATTCCACCTCAGCACCTATCTTGAGTACTTCGAACAGCGCTTGCGCCCCTTTTTGCGGTGCTCGCTCGATCTATTCTTGTGTTTCCACGTTCTTTTTCGGCGAGCCCTTTCCCACGACGATATCTGAGGCGTCGTCTCAGCCATCGTTGTCTCTTCCGACACCGTTAACGCGTCATTACATTCGACGGGTCCTGTCTGTTTATTTACCCGCTTGATAATGCCTCTACATTTTGCCCGGCTGGCCAACTCCGTCTCCTTTACACTGTCAGTCGGTTGAGGTCGTGCCGACGTACGTCCGGTTGCTCGGCCCGTGAACTGATTCGACACGATCGTCTTCTCCTTCGCTGTCTCTTGCGCCGCAGCTTCACCTTGGGCTCTAGTGAGCTCCGTCACGGGATGTTCCTCCACTGTATCTCGCGGCCGCTGTGTTGGCGAGGGCTCTATCTTCGGGTCTTCTCCCAAACATTCTGGATCACTTGGCCCTCGCGCCCCGCCGATGTTTCCGATGACAAGGTCATACAGGGGGGTCGTCATGCATAACGCAGTAACCTTCCCGCTGAAGTACGGGGTTTCAACCTCGATTTCTGCTTCGGGAAGCATCCGGACCGTACGGTCAATTAGGCAAACCGGTTTCGTTCTGCCTGTCAACTCTCTTTCCCGTACCAAATTTCTCCTCACGATAACCGTGGAGCTACCGGTGTCTCTTAGAACCGTAATCTTCTTGCCTGCAATCTTTCCAGGAAGCGTTGGCATTCCCTTCGTAACACCGGTTGGCTGTTTTGACATTACAGCACCCACAATAGGAATTTTCTCCCCATTCTTCAACTCTACGAATCCATCAGTGACGGCATTATTATCAGATTTCGGTGCCGCTTGCACACAAGATACCTGGTGAGTTTGACTCACTCCGTTCCGACAAGCGTCTGCTTTGTGCCCAGTCTGACCACACTTAAAACATTTTACAACCGTAGGGCTCGTAAAGATCGTTCGACAGTTTTTCGCGCGATGACCCACTCGGTTGCACAAAAACATCGCGGAATGCTCTCTGGTGCACGCTTCTTTTCTTCGGGAGCCAATTTCTTCGAATCGTCGGGGCACTCCTTCTTTACCTTGGCCAAATTAGTGCCACCTTGCGCTTCCAAGAATTGATCAGCCAATTCAAGCATTCCTTCAAATGACTCTGCCTTCCTCTCTTTCAAATACAGCGACAGGCTTGGGTGGCAACTAGTAAGAAATTGTTCTCTAATTAGGAGCTCTCTAAGCTCATCGTACTCCTGTGCTGTCCCTGAAAGTTCAATCCATCTGTCGAAATAATGGCAAAGTCGGGCAGCATACTGCGTAGCTGTCTCACCATCAGCTGGCTTTCCTGTCCGAAATCTGTCCCGGAATCCTTCCACGGTAAATCTAAATCGCTTCAACAAAGCAGCTTTCACCTTTGCGTAGTTGGCTGCATCGGTCGGCGTCAGCCTACCGTACACACTGAGCGCTTCACCACTCAAGCAAGTACTCAAAGCAGTCGCCCATTGATGTTCCGGCCAATTCTGGCTCTTCGCAATCGTCTCAAATCGGTGAAGGTACGCGTCAAGGTCGTCCTTCCTTTCATCAAACGCTACGAGCAGCTTGCTTGGGTTCAAGCGGAAGCCGTGATCCTCTCGTTCGCTGCTTTCAACTCTAGCTTGGACGGGAGTTTCGTTTCGCTGTTGCAAACGGAGCCGCTCGAGTTCAATTTCGTGCTGCCGCTGCCGTTCCCTTTCAGCCATCTCCGCTTCTCTTTCTTCTCTCGCCCTTTCGGCTGCCAACTTCTCTCTCTCCAGCTCCAACTTCAATTGCTGCTCTCTTTCTTCCTTCAGCTGTCGCTCTTTTGCCTCTCTTTCTTCTTTCAGCTGTCGCTCCTTTGCTTCTCTTTCTTCTCTCGCCCTTTCAGCGGCCAGCCTTTCTCTCTCCAACTCAGCTGCCTTTTCTTCCTTGGCCCTCTCTGCCGCCAACCTCTCTCTCTCCAACTCAGCTTCTTTTTCCGCTTTGGCTCTTTCGACCGCCAACCTCTCTCGTTCCAACTCAGCTGTTTTTTCTTCCTTGGCTTTCTCAGCTGCCAACCTTTCTCTCTCCACCGCCTCTTTCTCCTTCTGGCTTACCCATTTCCGTAGTTCGGCGCCGGAAAGACCCATCTTCTCACCAAGCGCAACTAACTTTTCGAGATCCATTGTGTCTCGCAACTCGCAAATGAAACCTTGCCGCGTGCAAAAAGTATCTGCCTAAATCAGTCTATCGGAACACTCCCCTGCACTCGTTAACGAGAACACTGAACAACACACAAAATCGTTCCGATAGCACTATCAACAACTCGAGGCTCTTTCTCACTACTTTGGACACACTGTGCACCAAAAGGTCCTGTATCGCGGACGCCAGATTAATTGTCACACCTGTCCCGTTTATTAGGGAGGCGATCGCCGGGCTAATTCCAAGAGCCGAAGTATCGGCCCCCCGAACCGCACCACGAAAGCGTGGACAATTTAGAAGTGGTCCTTATTGGTGCGCCAGCGGACGCCGGCTGTGGCCCAAAGAACAAGACAGAGCCGAGAGATGATAAACAAACAAAATTATATTCTCATTAACGGCAGATCAAAAACAATACACACGTATGCACACTCCACAATAGTTACATACAATACGTCACCAAACAGACAATGTACTACACAGTACAATCAACCACACTTGAAACAACGGACACAGACAACAATACGCACTACGATGCAGTCACATGCATTGAACAACCAAGACACTTAAGGACTAAAGAGATAGAAAACCTATTCAGTCCAAAGTCCTTGGAACAAAAGTCTGAATGATACTCTTCCGAGAATCACTCACTCAAAGTCCAGCGTTGTTGTCGTTCCGCAGCTCTCTGAAGTTTCTCTTCCAGGAAACCTCCCGTCTTCAATTGGCCACTCTTCAAACTTCAACTTCTTCGCCCGAACACGTCGGCTTCACACACGCAGCTGTTGCCACGCGTCCTCGCTCAATAGCGGTAAACCCACGCTCTTGCCTGTAGCTCGAGCCGTCCCTACGGACCACAAACTTCGCCGACTACACGGCGGACTCTCTACGCACTCTGGCGCTCACTTCCGTCTCCTCCTGTTCTGTCACTACGGGCAGAACCTTCGCCGACTACACGGCGGAATTCCTACGCGTTCTGGCGTTAACTTCCGTCACCTCCTGATTTCTCGTCTCGGCTGCTCGGTTAAATACCTTGCGCGCGACTTTCCAGAAATTTCTGGTCATTTCGCCGGCGCGATACGCGGCGAAAGCTGGGAAGAGGGCGAGACAGTTGGAATGCCCTCTCCTGCCGGTGAGTCAACTCGGTATGGCCCCGCCCACTTCTTTCTGGAAAAATCGCGGGCTTGCTGGGCCGCCGATGTGGGGTGAGGAGGTTCGTCTGCGAAGCCGTGCTTCTGCGGGGAGAGCGCGCGCCCGGGAGCCCTCGATGTTTGCTTTCTTTTTTTTTCTCTTTTTACCTCGCGGCGTTTCTGCCGCCCGTTGTCGCAAGGATTTGGCGGCGCGCTCTTTTTTAGCGCTCGTTCTGTGACAACATTACACGTTTCTTAGTTGTTGCTCCTCCTGAATAGCTGGCGCCACTTGTCGAAATGCCGACTATGGGACACAGTATTTGGAGTTAATTTGCGTTTTTTTTTTGAAGCTGGACAGACTAAAACACTCTAATAACTACTGGAACGTAGTGGGTGAACGACACGTATGGCATAGCGTGAAAATCGCGGACAAAGAAGCAAGCAGCTCGAAGTGTCCTGTGACAGACGCAGACAACGCGCAGCGCCGAAAGCAGATGACGTGGCTAGCCAATGTCACTCCTCCGTCATTGATTGGCTACGTCGCTCTCCGGCAAACGGCAAACAAATAGATATCAGACCCATTCTTAGAACGGCAAAGAACGGTAGACTTGCACGAAGTGAACAGCCACGCATGACTGTCCGAGAACGTCAAAGGGTGAGCCATGCTTGCCGTCATAACGTGAACCGGCACTTACACGGTTTTGCCTGCGGCCAGCAATGAAGTTACCAGCTCTATTTAAACACATGAGGCAGGCCTGATGTATCACATTCATAACGTAGCACAAAAAACGCCAAGACGGACACAAATACCGACACACTACAAGCGCTTGTAGTGTGTCGTTCTTTGTGTTCGTCTTGCCGTTTTTTTTTGCGATACATTACGAATGTTATGAACTCCACGGTAGTCAAGGGGTTATGGTGTCGACTGCTAACTCGCTAGTCGCGGGAAATCGGCAGTGTTATTTTCAATGAAGGCGAAAATGATCGAGGCCGATGAATTTAGATTTAGGTGTTTGGTTAAGAACCCCATGGGGTCAATGTTTCTGGAGTGCCTTGGCGTCTCTCATAATCAATCGTTGTTTGAGGATGTTCAATTCCATGAATTATTGTGTGATGTTTCTCTTCTTACTTGTGCACTCCTTCCTACCTTGCAATCTAGCAAACTCATAGCAAGTACTTCTTGATAGCGTGTACGATTTTATATGCATTCTTTCTGCCTTTTACTTTCCGCCGTAATCAAGCTGTAACTTGATGAATGGGTTCATTAAACTGTCTGCACTCGTCCACAATATGTGCAGCTGCCTGACGAGCCCAGACACAATCGTCGTCTATGACGGCAAGGATTTGACAGCCCGAGTAATCGCGCAGTTCTGCAACACGCACTACTTCGTGGAACTTCTTTCGACCGGGCCCGATATATTGGTAGAGTTCGTGAGCCGGAGTATCTCACCTGGGCAGGGATTCAAGGCATCGTACCACTTCGAAGAGGAACTCCACTACGCCGAAGGAGGACCGTCTTCCGGTACGTCTTCAACAAGATCAGTGCAATAGCCCGTAGCGTCCTACTCCATTGGCAGATATGATTCTGGCACCATGACTGTTCGGCTGCCACAGATAATATAATTCATTTTATTCAAGCAGTCCCTATTTCAATAACGTTATTTATATCCCTAGCTCTCGCGGACCATTCATGTGCCTTGAAGTATTTTGTGGCTTTATTTGATGATTCACTCGACTGTATTGGACTAACTCTCAAAGTATTTTATAAATGCTGAGAGCGTTAGCCAGTTCAATATTTCCTGAAGCTTTTAAGGTTACAATTCGTACATGATGATAAATTTTCAATGTATAGATGCCATCTTATGTCCCAAGGACAAAGTTAGGACTCCCACATAGGCTATCTGGATGAATAAGTGAGCTTGTCATCTCCCATGATGACATCAGAAATCCTCCTAGAAAGCGATGCAATGAAATATGGCTAATAGACGCTGAAATAATCAGTCACTTTTAAACAGGAGATCTCCAAAGCGTCTGAAAGCAACATACCTTGACTCTAGAAACTGCGGAGGAATCTCGCAAAAAAGTCGAGGTGCGCGGGAAACGTACGTCACCCTCTCCATGAAATCACAAGTTCTCGAGCTGCGAAATGCCAGAACGTCAGTTGTGTAACTGCGAGTGTGTTAAGACACGTGTTTTAGAACACGTAGGATAACAAGCATACTCTTCTTTCTAGGCGTCGTAATCTCTATATGTGGCAGAGCATCAGTGACGCTATTTACTTGCTTAGTGCAGTTAATATGCTTGAATAAATGTTGAAGAGTGACGATTAATGTAGCATGGTATCCTTGACGATGACGATAATCTTTTTTCTGGAGCCCGCAGTCACACCAATATTTTTTTTTTCGATTGCTCGGAAGAGTCGCTTCAAAAATACCTCGTCAGAATAAAAAAAAAACTATGGTAGCACTTGTGTTATTCTGTTTCTTCCGCAGAGCTGCTGCAAGCTTGGCTCTCCAGTTGTGCCTCGACGCCCCCATCGTGGTCTCCTGTGCAAAGTCTTGACAGTCAAGTCGAAACTACCGACGCGCCATTGTACACGACGCCAGACCCAGGTATATACAGCATGCCTGACAAGAGTCAAAAAATGTTCATCGCACTTGCAGCCAACCATAGGAATACTGATCGATTCCTTCGAAATACAGCGAAGGAAGCCCTGTAAGCTTGTTTCACTTTGCTACGGAATTATGAATCTGCTCATTCAGTGATCAGAATACACACAACTCGATTATGGTTAGGTGATGCTTCCTTCGGTGAAAAAATTCAATTTAGGCATTTCGAAATAACCTGATAGTGTCTTCGTCTTTCAGAAAATATATCAAACTTGGCCACTCCCGCTTTCAAAACTAACTTTTCGTCATTTTGCTTGGGCACGTTGACCGAAATCGCATTTGGATTCTTGCGTAATTTGTACTTCTTTCTGAGAACAACACTTTTCGAGTTTGCGCGCCTTTTTCTTGGAAGCTATCGGGTATGAGCAAAAGAAAATTGTCCGATGTTCTCATCGCTAGCATTTACTTTACCGGAACTTGAATCAGTAGCCTCGGTGCAATTGTACTTTTTAGTGTAATAAAACATTCATATGTGGTAATTTTTATACATTGACAGTTGTTGAAAGAACCAAACTAGTTTTGTTCTACGCTGACAATTTAATTTTCATTTCTGCGTCTATACCCTTGTGCAAAATCACAAGAAATGACCTCTCAAAAAATTGCCGATTTAAAAAACTAAGAAGAAAATCAGAAATAAAAAAGTGCTATACACCGTTTGAAACTAATGGCGTGCTCCAGTGCAACCTGTGGCTACCTTTCAAATACGTTGAAACCTTCATAGCCATAGCTTGTATTACCAAGGCTGTAAATGCAAATTTTGAAAGCCACTTTCAAAATCTCTCACCATCTTTAAAATTCTTGATCTCATGTAAAGAATGAACAAATTCGAATTTGTTCGGTTTTTTTTTTCGTTTTTTAAGCACAAATTGTTGTTAGATAAAGAGAGGGAATTTCTAAAATCTGACTTCTAACCATGCGTGAAGGTCTTCGCATCACATCAGTCAGTATGATCGTAAGCGTGCTAAGCCTCAAAAATTACAAATAAGCTCCGTAATATGCGCTACGAGGTCGCATATTCAATTATCAGCTGCGTTTGTGGGCATGAGGACGACATGAAAAAAAAAAGACAGGGGGATCTATAAGCTTCGCCTTGATGATTGATATGTGGGATTTAACGTGTCAAAACCACCATATATGGCTATGAGAGACGCCGTAGTGGAGGACTCTGGAAATTTCGACCACCTGGGGTTCTCTAACGTGCACCCAAATCTGAGCACATGGACCTACAGCATTTTCGCCTCCATCGAATACGCAGCCACCGCCGCCGGGATTCGATCCCGCTACCTGCGGGTCAGCAGCCGAGTACCTATGCCACTATAGTGGCTAAGGTACTCGGCTGCTGAGTACCTTCTGAGCCACTGTAGGGGCGAAGCTGCTATAGTGAAGGCGAAGCTTGCCCCATCGCAGTGCTCTATAGACCACCGCGACGGGGCAAGCTTCGCCTTCAAGAATTGAACACGATAGTGATATTCTGTTCCTAGTGCGTACTTCAAACACTTAGTGTATGAAATATTCTCGAACTTGCTATGCACCCTAACGTGGCCTTAAAGAGGCACTATTGTATGTGCCATATATAGTGGGAACTGGCTTTAATGTATGAAGTCATTATGATAATGCAATTTTCTGACGCCTGATTTTAATATATCCTTGTACCACGCATTGTTGAGGCAGTATCTCATGTTGTATTGTGAAGCAAGTATACAGTATACGTGTGTTTCTGAATAATGAAAGCTTCTTTCACAACATTTCCAAGCAGAGAGAGTTATTTTGGCTTATTTACAAGCCGAGACCAGACGTTTGTTCTACATCACCTATCAATATTTTGGATACCTGAAGATTGCAATACTTTTCCAGAAACAAAGCTACGAATCGCTACTGATCTATTGTGCAAAATTTTATGTACAACGATTTCATCAGATTTTTTCAACTTTCATATAGTCTTCTACTTTAAAGCCCATGCATCATGGCAACATTTTCAGGCCAGTTAGGGCTGATGTGTTAGGATTAAAGCATCTTTACATACGGCAAACAGTTTCCCGCTTTTTTTTTCTTTTTCTGTGCCAATTCCGACCCCATAGTTCCTTCATTATTTCAAGTTACTTTTGTGGATTGCTTACCTGACCTAGTTATTTCTTCAAACTGTTCATAGCGCCCGTGTTTGTGGGCATTCATGCACAAAGTTTATTTTGTAATTAGGTTCTTTAAAGCTCGCTTTTTCATAAAATACTTGTACGCAGTGTCTCGCAAAGTATACAAGGATTTACTACCTATGTTTTTTCCACCTCCGTTGTACTGTTCATTGTACTCCGATCTGCCAGGTCATCATGTGTTGAAACGAATGCACAAAATGTATGCCTTTCTAAAGTCAAAAGCATTCTTCTACCAGCTACATACTCAATCACTGCCCGTTGAAACATGGCGAAAAAGAAAATGTATTTGTGTTGACTGCGTTAACTGCCGCCTATGGGATGTGCCAGAGACAATATAAAACTGTTTGTTAGTTTTAAAGATGCTATCTCGTTCTGGAATGTCTTTCAGGGGACTCCGAAGAAATATTTTGATATCGATTCTTACACAATACGTTATCTTTTGCCGACATCACTTGACAAAGTGTCTCTCAATATGTTTTTCCTCTTGGGTATGTACAGCCTATGTGGAAGACGCGCGTGCAAAACATAAACGCAGATCCCAGCATTTGTTCTAGCACACATTTTATAAGAATGGCTGTTCACCTAAAAGGCAATGATGATGAAATCTACTTTAAACCGGACTGGTACCCCATCTTCGTCAGGTGCGTGGCCTCGCCACCTTTGCTGTATAACGTGAGTTGAACTCTTGCTGCTCTACTGAACTTCATTAATCGTCGAGTTTTTCTCATAACGCTAGAGCGCTTATTGTGACTGTGTGATTATGCTCATGTTTCATACAATTAGTGTCATAATATGTTCATTCTAGAACACATTTTAATAAATACGATGAAAGAAAAAGGCGTGGTTATATGGTAAAACACCAGCTTGCCACGAGAACGACCTAGGTTCGATCCCCACTCGCTATAAAAATTTATAATTTTATTGGCATCTTTCTTAACTTTTTCAGCCTCGCAAATATGACGATTTTCACTCACAACCATCGATGCCGATGCCGGGATTTCGGAGAAATAAATTTTTTATTTGCAAAAACGTTGCAAAAACGTTGCAAAAACTTCAGCCGTAATCGTTCACCATCTTGAGCCCCAAAGCATCGAAAGATTCCACGAAATTCCTTGCAACTTTGTAGCGGGCCTCCGAAGAATGTCGAAGGATGTTATAATGAGTACTTCCCTACTACACAACAATTATGATTATTTATGGCGTGTAGTGGATACCCTGCGAGTGTGATTGTAGCTGTTACCCAAAAAAAGTGTTCAAAAAAAGGCTCTAAAAGGCCGCTCTTCCAGCTTTCGTTTTGACTGTGCTGTGCATTTGGCGCAGGCCTGGTGGTCTTTTAGTCTTATCATATATATTCGTGTTGCAGTATTTAGTGGTATTTAAAGCCAGCCGATAGAATAAGATAACACTTCATCACAATGTCACAGGGTATTTATTGCTAATGGTGACACGGGTCAACCACGGACGCTGGCAAAGATCTATATTTAAGGAGCTCCAACTTTGCCGTTCTTTGTTTCACTCAAATCGTACGGTAGCTTATCAGATCACGTGTGTATCCATCATTGACGACGACAGGAAGTTATCCTGCTGCGTTATTTATACTACGAAAATACGCCTGGTGTACATGCCGACTATCTATGCCAGGTGTCACGTGCTTTTCGTATGCATCGCGCCAGTACTAAATTTCAACATATCACCACTGCACACTGTACCTTCACACTCGACGCGCTTTCTGCAACCCGTAAGTACATTACCACTTTTTTGTTTCTCCAGAACTCCGGCGTGTTTCGAGCGATCACACAGAGAGACACGACAACCGCAGGGCTCATGGTTCTGTGACGTGACGGAGCACTAAGGTCTCATGCTATACTTATATTTTGTCGGAATAATACAACCTTGCTGGCAACGCACCCATGAGGGTGGCACAGCGTCGGCTTCCGCGCGCAGCGCCAAGAATTCACGCCGCCGGAATTCAAAGAGGCCGCTATTCCCCTCGAGGAAGCGGCGATATTACACATTTTCGGTGCCCCGAAAAAGAAAGGGGCGCGTTTGCACGCACGGCGAGCCGACGCCACCGACCGAGGTCTCACGTACGCCCCTTTTCTTGCACTTTGCTCCTAATTCAGTAGGTTATTATTTTTGTCATGCAATTTCGGCTTTTCTTTGTTTCCTGCTGCTATTTTGTCCTTATTACAAGGCATGTGCGTGCGCTTACGATCCACTTTCCTACCTCTCCCGCTAAATCCGTGCACTACTACGAAGGCCAGAGATCACCCAGAGTGCCTTTGGGTGGATGATAGCTTGCGGTTCGTGCCTACAGGCTGCACAAGCTTATTGGAAAATTGTGAAATTATTGTTGCTGAGTTGATTACAATTAAATTGCTTTGCTTCATTGAGATATGTTTGATCTGCTTAAAAAACATTGACCCTACTACAAAGAGTGATGTCTGTAGCCCACTTACTGCGAGAGAAAGATGGAAGTACGTGTACGTGAAGAGAGACATCAAAGGAGAAAATTCTTATCTACTCCTTTGTAGCTCAATGCAGTGAAGCGAGCTCATACGAGTTACTCAGAGCGGAAATGCAAGAAAGTGTTCATTTCTTGAGCGATTTCTATTTCATATACCTCTTGCGCATTCTTGTTATTTTGTGCTTTTTCGATGTCCTGTCCCATCACGCGCAGATTACTTCACTAAGTGCTTCACAAACGTTGAAGGCAAACACAAATTATTCAGTGGGAAGACTGAAACTTCGCATATTTAATCTTTACAGCATTCCTTGTTGACCACTTGGGTTCGCCAGAAGTCTGCACAATTTTAGGAACGATTTCAATCCAGTTCGTGCCACCCACCCCTTCGAACATTTTTTTCGTCTCCTTGTTTCACTTTTTCTTTTCTTTTGAAGCTTTGTTTCCCGAGGAGGAGCAGATTTATGGGATCCGAAACACAGCATTTCCTTCGGGATGCGTGCTCCAAAGGAAGTGCACGGAAGCTCACACACTCAGAGAGCCGGCGCGGAAAGAAAGCACGTGTGCGCACACCAGGGCCCAGTATTCTGTTCACTGTTCGTAAGAAGAACCGAACGAGAACAGTGACGGGAGGAGTGGAGCACGGACGACGCATGTTTAGAACGAGGAAGAGGTGAGGAGTACAGCCCGAGAAAAGGCAGGAGAAAGCGCAGTTCGGGTGTTGGGGTGCGTCAGAAAGCAGCGAAGTGCCACTGCCAGGCATCTTCCCCGAGAAGACAACACAAACCGAACGGTTCCTTCTTCGGGCTTAGTTGTTTGGGCGGGCCATCGTTTCTCTTCTTTGTCATTCATTTGCCCGAGGTTCGCTCTCCGGCAAATTGGATTAACAACAACCATTTCGAGCCCAGTTCTGCCGTCTGTAGTCGCTCGGCGTCTTTGCAAACGAGCACGTCGTTTTCCTCGCTACCTTAGCCTTTGCTGCCGTATGTTGTTCCTCGCCCGGACTCTTTCGCAAAAATCGAGTCTTGGCCGCCTGTGTAGTTGCTCCCAATGGTGACTGCCGGACGTGCTGGCTTCAGATGTAATCCTCCCCGACTGGGCGAACAGTAGTGCGTGCTCGCTACATACAATGCCACTGCTCCGCTGCCGAACGGCTGTGCGCAGGGCGATATCGATGCTTCAGGCTCAATGACGACGAACAATAAAACGTGCTGAGATGCGACATTCATCCCCGGCACTGCATGGTATAGACCGGATAGTTAGAACCATACTTAAAAAGTGCGTTAGAGACTAATGAATTAATAAAACAGACCAATGTATTAGGTGCGCAATGAACCTTTAGTTTGAAAGTTAACCTGCGCAGTTGCAGTGTGCGCTCGAAGTAGACTGAACGTAGAAAGACATCTGCGGCCTAACCAAACACGTGTCTAATATAAGTGATAGCTTGCCCTCCACTACGGCGTCTCTCATAATCAAATAGTAGTTTTGGGACGTTAAACCTCACATATCATTATAAGTGATAGCTTAGTGCGTTTACGGGTGAGTGTTGTAGCATACGCAGGGCTCGCCCTCCTTTCTATGTTGGGTCTTTCCGATAAGATTGCCCCGCTTGATGCACTACCTTGTTTTTTCCTTCCTTTCCTGCCAACCTCCCATCGGCCGCGTAGCGCTTAAAAACGCGTCGCGAACTGAATAAAGCGGGATTTGTCTTCGTGGCACTGCTTGAGTCGTCCGTTTCCTTGGCCAGCTGTCGTCCAGCCGCAAAATGCGTAACAGTGCGCCAAGTGGGGAAGCCACTGCGCATGCGTATACGCATCACTGGCGGTTCGCAGAGGCGCGTTTTACGAAGCGGCGCGTGTGTTTGCTCGCTTCGATGAGGCGCACGCAGGGAGTGGGCAATTTTGCGAATCGACATGAGAGCCGCGGACATCGGCATGTCGGTATCGCCAAGTCTAGATGTGGCGCTGATTCTCCCAAACCCTTTCGGCACCATAGGTCGGCGAACTCACTCATAATTTGACTCATTCGGACACATTGACCCCCGTATTCACAAACGCTCCTCGACACGATTTTCACCCTTCACTTGACAGAGTTGAATACTGCGCCACAGCTCGGCTCAAAAATGACGCTGCGCTACTCAAGAATCGCAGCAGATTATCGCTGATATGCGCTGACTTGCCGTGTTTAGAGACGGCACTCCCATCGGCTTTCTCAAGTGAAGGCGAAGCGTTGAGTGAAGGGACGTTCTATAATACGGGGGTCAGACTCAAGTTGAGCCGCGAATCTGAGTCCGAGTTAGTACAGTTGAAGAAAATTTTTGTGAGTGCGAGTCTGAGTGAGTACGGCTCGGGGAAACTTTCGTGAGCACGAGTCCGGGTGAGTCCAAAGAAGAAGATATATATCTTGTGTTAGTCTGAGTGAGTTCACTTTCTTTTGACGACCTATAGCCCAATCTGCGAATCTTCAGCATAATTGTCAGCCTTTCCTAAAGTTACACTTATACCCACGTCTGCTAACGCGTATTCCAAAGCAGTGTCATTTGTACATCATTGCAATATAAATTGATGAGTGTTGCGAATTGCGTAAGGGGGTATCTTGACCTCCTCCCTCCCACTTTCCCTGAAAGTTTCTTATATATAGATTGTATATTCTCATCCTTAAAAAACATTACCTCACTGATTCGCGAGCTCTTAAAACTGATGTTAGAAGGTATTATATCAAACAGTGCCAGGAAGCGTACTGATTGCATGAGATATTGGTGTTAAAGAACATTGACACTACTTAAAGAAAGAAGCTTATTCTACACTAAAGGACTTGTGACTCGACTCACTTGAACTCACTCAGACTCAGATTAAGCATTCAGTCTGAATGAGCCAGGGTGAGTATTATTCTGGCGCCTGCGAGTCTTTGATATCGGTCAGGCAAAATTTTTGTGAGTGTGAGTGCGAGTGAGTACAAGCAACAAAATATATTTCATGGGTGATGTCTGAGTGAGCTTCACAATTTTGCCGGCCTGTATTCAGCACGGATATTTTTTTGCTAGATATTTTTGGTGTTTTGATATGTGGGGTTTAACGTCCCAAAACCACCATATGTTTGTGAGAGACGCCGTAGTCGAGGGCTCCGGAAATTTTGACCACCTGGGGTTCTTTAACGTGCACTCAAATCTGAGCACACGGGCCTACAACATTTCCGCCTCCATCGGAAATGCAGCCGCCGCAGCCGGGATTCGAACCCGCGACCTGCGGGTCAGCAGCCGAGTACCTTAGCCACTAGACCACCACGGTGGGGCGTATTTTTTGGTGTACTGATTTTACGTACACCAGAGAGTATCTTTTCTGGAATACACAAACGTAGCACCAACGCCTTATTCGGCAGTGTGGAAATCCTTGCAGCGAATTCGGGACTTCGCACTGAAAACGGCCCCCGCCCGCTAAAGCTTACCTTCCTCGGTGTCACTGATTACTTTGCTCAGGCGATTACTTGAAGAAGAGACTATCTATTGTGCATATAATGAAATTCATGTACGGGAAAGCATGGGGAACTTCTATGGCCTCCATGCTACAGTTGTACAGGGCCATATTTATGGGTCTTGCCAGTACTGACGAACACTTAGATATTCAATACTCAATCATTGAAGAGTTTGCAGGGCCAGGCGCTGCGTATCTGCCTAGGATCCCCAATGCGCTTCTACCTATGCCACAATCGTGCTTGCCAAGGACCATCCGGTCAGGCCATATAGAGTTGTGGATTGCCTCAGAGCGCACACTCAACTTGCTAGCCGTGTCCCCGACCACCACTTGGCTCTTCTACCCTCCGGAAGACCACGTGCTACGTTTTCAGACTTCATAGTCAAGCATCTAAAGAGCATTTCATCAGGATATATGCCAGCTACGAGAATTGCATGTCCCTTGTGGTGCTTCGATCAGCCGCAGGTATGTCCAGAAATTCCGGGTATCAAAAAGAAAAGCAATCGCTCCAGAGTAGCATTGAAGCAACACTATTATTATTATATGAGTTGTACTTGGACCTAACGCAGATATACACTGATGGGTCGGTCTCGTCCAGCAGCTCATCAGGTGCTGCTGTAATTCCGGCTGCAGCAATGACAATCAAGTTTAAGTTGTCACCTATGATTACATCTACGGCATCAGAGCTTGCTGCTATAAGGGCTGCTTTACGATATCTCGTTCAAGAACGTCCAGGAAAATTGGTCACATTCTGTGATTCGAAGGCAGCGCTTCAGAGTTTGCAGTCTGCCATGCGTAGGAGGAGTCATGACCAATTGGTACAAGAAATAAGACATTTCCACCATCAAGCTCTATTATACAAGGGCATGATATTATATATCAGTGGCTGCCTTGACATATCGGTATTACTGGAAATTAATTAGCCGATGATGGAGCCCGCTGCAGCCCATAAAGGAACACATGTGGTCCTGTTTCCCCTACCAAGGAACGATGCAGCAAGACAACTTTACTTGCTGGCTCGAGATCTTACACGCATGCTCTGGTCGTCTGCCAGCTTCCAAAGGTGTCACTTATATAAACCAGATTTTTCGCTCAAAGTACAGCTACTAACACAACTTTCCCGCTCCGATGCGACACTGTTATGCCACCTTTGGTTGGGTGTTGCATTCAAAAAAGTGTACTCCTTTCACAAAGGTATGGCAGACACCTCTACATGCGACTCCTGCGGAACTGAAGAGACCATCGAACACGTCCTCTGCAGCTGCGCTTGCTACGACACGCAGCATTGCCAGCTCCGGATGGTTTTGAACGAACTGAACTCTAGACCATTCTCTGTGCAGAAGGTTCTGGGACCTTGAGTGTCTGCCTCAATTGCGCAGAAAGCGACTAAAGCACTCCCACATTACTTGAAGACAACAAAACTAAGTGACCACCTGTAGACTGTGTGTGCTCCCCCGAGTGTGCTCGTGATTGTGTGTGCCTTTATCTCTCTGCAACCTCTTTTCTCCCCTTCATCCCTTCCACAGTGCAGGGTAGCAAACCGAATTAGCGTCTGGTTAACCTCCCTGGCTTTCCTTGCATCTTTCTCTCTCTCTCTATCTCTCTTTAGCCACCTCTCGTTTAGTTCTTGGAATGTCCGCTAGATATCGGTACTTGTATATAATCAATGTATGCTGAAAAGATGTGAGATTGTGGTACTTGGAGTGTTCACTGGACGGACGGACATACAGACGATTAGACGCACGGACGGAAGGACGGTGCATAAACAGACGGACGGACGTTTCGCCCCAGTCATCATCATTCAGTCCGTGGATATGCTGTGATTTTTGTTTCTTAACCATGCCCTGTTCAAAACTTAACTTAGACGCCTTAATCTGAACCATGAAAGTTCGAGATTTACTTCCAATAATGCCCGTACAGTTGTAGATTCAAGTGTAATTCAAACAGTACCGAGGTGGCCGAGAAATTGCGCCTCAATTCTCCCTCACAGCGTGTCTAAATATCATATTTTAGTTTTGGCACTCTAAAAAAAGCATGGTAAGTTATTCTCTGTAACCATATTTAACGTCATTAGCGAGAAAGGTGCCTTCTAGATTGCGCGTTGTTTGCTTGCAGCCACTTACACGGACACAGCGTCAAGGTATGGGGTCGCCTTCCCGCTTTGATGAGGCCCTGAAGCCGTGCAGCTTGTAGTTCCTGACAAAGCGTACGCCACAGCGCTAGGCGCAGAAACTTAAAAAAACTCCATTTTGGCGTCAGTAACTGTCTAGCTTTCTAGCTCAGTCGCCGGCGGCGTGTGACAGTCCGCGCTAATTTTTCACTCGCCATTATGGAAGGGGGGGGGGGGGGGCTTCTGTTTTGTGAATAGAGCGCCTTCGTTAATTAATTACCAGCTGCCTATTCAGTGTTCTCGGCTGCCATAATGGCATTGGGTTGAGCCTTTCTTTCAGGACACGCCGGCCAAGCCGAGGTACAGAAGAAAACTTGGTTTCTGGAAGGGTTTCGGATGCGCTAACGTGGTGATCACTCACATAGATAGACAGCGATCTCCAAGTTTATGTGCCCGCGTCGGCAGCGCTATGCGAAACTGTACGGTGTGCTATTGTGCGCATTCAGGCATTGTTCCACCGCTCTCAAAACACCGCTTCTGGAGAAAGCATTGAACGAAGTTTGAGAACAGATTGCCAAGCCGCGATCGAGCTTTTGCGAAATCGCAACGCCTCGATTATGCACTTAAATTGTTCCTGAGTCTTTATCTCTTTCATTTCTCTCAAACTGATCCTTCGCAAGCACATTAACACATACTTTTTCATTGAATTATAGCTAGCACGCAACAGCGAACTTCGGAAAAGAGAAGGATACAGAGATAAAAAAATTATATTGGAAACAAATACCATCACATTTTGAAGCAAATAATTCCTGAGAATTAACTCGGGTTTATTTATCAGCGATGGCTGGGCAAGTTTTTGACCGTATATTATGAAAAAAAGCGCAAAGAAAGTACGACAAAAGGCATGAATGCGTAAAAAAGAGCGAAGCGCTTCCTCTGGTGGCGCTCGACCGGCGACATGGTTGCTCGCAACGAACTTAATTGACGATAATTCTTTCTGATGTGGGTGGGAGCATAGTCACGAGGTATTTTCTGAATATCTCAAGCTTTCTTTATCAGCAAAAAAAATTGCGCGTGATTAGGACGTTGCTCCAAATAGTACAGTAGTAGGCCTAGAGATATCTCATTGAGCTCTTCCCAATTTTGTGAGTAAAGTTACAAATTTGATCATGATTTGCTATTTTTCATTGTCATCAATGAAATATTACTCACGACCACTTCTTGTGTGCGGAGGTCAATATGTACTAGTTTTTTTTTTTGCGTAACGCAGTAGGTTTTTTAAATCGGGACGCTAGGTAGTCAGTGAACCCTGTAGTATAATTTTGTTACTTAAATAGATTATTATTTTTGATGACTGCTCATCACTAGAGTCAGCTTTACGACAAATGATCATGTTATCCTCAAAGTTGGCCACCAAGATTGGCTCCGTTGCGCCATTGCGCGTTGCTGGAGCCAGTCTCAGAGGCCAGTTTAGAAGAGGACAAGGTAACTTGTGACGCTGACTGAAGTCACAGCCCATCTTCAAAAATATCAATCCCTTTAAGCCTCCATCTTCTCCTGAACATCTGCATTGTAGCTCAGGAAGGCGCCTAACTCTGCTTGTAGTGCATCCAAAACATTGCTGCTAAACGCTCTGATTTCTGTATTGCTTAGTGCTAGGCCTGTTCCAATTAGCTTGGTGTAAGTCACTCTACTTTTTCAGGGTCCGGCTGCGACCAGTTGTTCAGCAGCACAGCGTCAAGAAACGGGACATTCGCAAGCCCCGGTTACCCTGACAGCTACCCCGCGGACACTCGCTGCACCTACCACTTCAGTGGGGAAGGCATCGAAAGGGCGCAGGTTGTCTTCCTCGACTTCGACTTGTACCACCCCGACGACTCGTACAACACGTGAGTGCAACTGCAAATGACCCTCACTTTTGGTGGAATCATCACTGTCATTCTGGTGAAAATATGGCTCAGATACCTATTTAGCCTTTACATTTTGTGACAGGTAAACAGAAGGTGTTGTAGCCGAATAGTGAGGATGTCCTGCTGTTGCCCTGGAAGATGGCGCGAGAGAGCAAGCGATGATGTCATGTCATAACGCCAACATGCGGCATCGCATAACGTGGTGTCACATAATGACGTCAACACATGATATAGTCGCTTGGTCAGAGATACTTTGACCACAAAGGCAATGCGAAACCCCGTTAGCTGCAGAGAGCTTTCGGAATGGGGGACCAACACCATTGTCCGAGAAGAAAAAAGGAAGAACGCTTCCGACTTCTAGTCGCCTTGGGTGACGCATGTGGTGCCATGTCAGTTTTATTCAAGCTACCACAAAAGAAGCATGAGAGGAACCTGGCTATCTATCCTCATACCCAAATTACTTTGTGAGGCAAGCAATGAATCTCATTAAAACTTCGTGTAATAGTAACTGCCACATTGCCTATGGTTCACGTGGAGATGCCATTGTCCTGCTTCGTCACAAAGCTGGTGCGTTACGTGAAGAAGCTCATATAGCTGCGAAAGCTGATGATGATACAGTGCATGATCAGCAATCACACGTCAGAAACAATGACCTCTGCCTTAAAGTGCTGGTACTTTTTCTGTCTCATTTTGAAATGCATTTATCCAGTAAAGGAAAGGAGTTCAGAAAGAATAACATGTGCTTATATCACTTAGAAGCACTTATACCATTTCATGCTCGGTTTCATTTCCCCTCTTGACATCGCGCCATGAAACTGCTAAAGCTATATTAAACAAATCAAAGTTCACTGCTGTCATTTCACTTATATTTCGCGTGGTGCCTTCTACCTCCGATACACTCGCTCAAAAAAAAAAAAAAAATAGAGCCTTTTTAAAGCATGTTGTGAAGTCAGGGCTTGGGGTTGCATTGTGATTTCGCATAGTACATTCGTCGTCCGTAAATGCAGGTCCTGCAGAAGTACAATTGATATCAATTGTAAATCATTTTATGTTTTCTCGAGGCGTACAAAACAAGGACACAATGCATGTGGCACCATTTAGTAATCGTTTAGGCTACACTGTGATAAGCGCAACTTCGCTGACAGAAGTTTTCGTCTTGGCTTTTTGTAGTGATGAAAGTATAAAACGAATTTATAATTGGAAGGCAAAGCAAGAAATCTCAATTGACTATCACAAAAAATAAAAGATTACGCTTTATGCACAAAACATAATTTTAAAGAATAATTACCATCATTGAGCAGAACCTAGGCGTAAATTATAATGTAGGGGCGCATAGAAGCACTGCATATATTTGTTTTCTTATTGTGCGCCTCTGAAGGCAAGCAGAAATTAAGAAACGTACACCTCGTAAACTGAAAATTATCTTATGGGATCATATGTTTAGGTAATTATAAAATTCTGACTCTTGCTGCTTACGCTGAACACACAATTCAAATGTCTATTTCGGCTTAGTTTTTCTAGGCTGTTTTTTCTAGCCTGAAAAAGAATGTTTTCGCATTTTTCAGGAACATCGTTACACCTTTATGTACCATACTACCTAGATCAACCGCATCCTGCTTTCTTTTTTATACTCTTCATGCAGGACCAAAACTTCCTCAAACACCCCACCCTCCTAAAATCGATAGGTCCTCTGTTGCTGCTTTTATCCAAGGTCTCTAAAGGTGCTTCAGCTGAAAATGTGGAGAGCTGCTGTGCGTGGAAAAGCATTTCAAGCAAGAAATCAGGCAGTCCCACACGTGCCTACTTTATCAAGCCTGAATTGCTGTCCATGCGGTCAACAGCACAAACACGATGCAATAAAGCTTCCGAAACGGCTGTAGAGTGTAGAGCGTAGAACCTTGCCGAAACCGCTGTCCAGGGAGTCTGCTGGTTACTTCTTCTTCACTCGCATCAATTTCTTCTATCTGAGTGGAAGCAAAAAAATAAAATGAAAAAGTAGACAGCGATAAAAGAAGAGCAATAGGACACGGTTAGCAAGTTTCCGTTCATAGTAGCATCGCGTGGTATGTCGGAGACAGTTTATAGCGAAAAACAAGGTCCCTTCGAGAGATTTTTTTCCTACTTGGAACCGACGACAAGCCTGCTCAGTGAAGCGTCTACTCTCGCCATAGAAGCTGCCTGTTTGCTTCAGTTAATTCAGCTGTTCATATATATATATATATATATATATATATATATATATATATATATATATATATATATATATATATATATATATATATATATATATATATATATATATATATATATATATATATATATATATATATATATATATATATATATAGGCGCGCGGCGTTGATGTCGCTCCGCAAACTTAAGCTTCGGTTCCCTATATGTGCGTATATATACCAAGAAGCATGCACTAGCGTCCTCTTTCTGCGGAGCGAACATCACCTTTCCGGCCGAGGTTGTCTGCGCGCGCGCTTATCTTGTGCACGAACAAGGAGGGGGATGGGCGCTTATGGTTGCCGCGCTTACGCGGCAACAATCAGCATACGCCTCTTGCCCCTACAGCAGGCGGGAGCTTCTACGGGCTGTGGTCTCAACGCGAAAAAACGGTGCCAAAAGTGTACCTGGAGTGGCCGTCCACATATAGATGCGTTCTACACATAACAAACTGCCACAATCGGCGACACACGACGTATACCCCTTAGTACCAGCATGCGCTGCCCACGGGAGAGGCTTCTCGTCAACGCTGTCACTACGCACGAGCCATTTGTTCATATACTGTGGCCGCATCGCAGGAAACTTGGTTACTTAGCAAGCACACGTTTACTACAATTATTATTGCCCCTAAAAATGCTCGCTTTGCTTCGTTAAACATTTGAATATGTTGCTATCGCATTCATTGCTTCTCCCTTTTGGCGAAACTGTGGCTTTTGAATTCATCATTACAAGTGTTTGGAAGTCTTCAAAGCAGTCTCCTTTTGCGTCGATACTTCCGCTCCAGCGAGATTTCCAGCATTCAAATTCATTGCAGTAATTTTACTCCGGAATGGCCTGTAATGTAATGTATTGGTGCGAGCTTTATTGATCCCGTATACTGCCCGAGAATACTCGCTTTTCAGGAGTGTTTTGAAGCGTGGAAACGGGGAAAAAATGATGTCCTGCTATACGATTAAAAAACGTGTCCTTACACAAGTTGTTTATTGTCTGCTCTATACATGGTGTGTGAGAGCTTGCACAATGACTATTAGTGTTCGCATAGGCACCTGGTATTGCAGTTTTAAAGAGCATACGGTAGCGTCAGAGCGCACAGCCACGGGAGTGGACGCAGCAAAGCAGCGTATACAAACACAGGTCCTCGACAGCTTTCGGTAGAACAGACCTATAGTCTGTTACTACCTAATAATAAATACACTCTCCGCTCCCAGTACTGCAGCATGCCTGTCGTTCATATGTGCAACAGAAAAATGATTGGCGATTTCTGTTCTAACCATAAGCGCATTTTTTCTGGTAATAGAAATACAATGTGTAATAAAAAAGTGAAAGTTGTTCGCTTATTCTTAGACCGTTACGTTTCACAGAGCAGTGAAGTCAGATTTTTTTATGATATTTGCCAAGAAGTGGAACTGTTTCGACCGAAAAATATAGAGAAATGAACACAAGCCCAGTACGGGCATGTGATATGCCTGAAACGTGAGATATAAAATGTGCGTTTTATATAGCCCTCGCAGCATGTGATCATAGCGCTGTGGGTAGCATGCCCGGCTACTGCCCTCACAGACCGGCAGGTTATGTACTCAACTACCAATTACAGTTTTTTTTTTTTTTGCCATGCGGTCACGTCTATTTTTCCGACGTCATTTCCGTAGCTGGAATACGTCACTGAAGTCTTGGTGGACCCCGACATTAAACGCTTTGTTAAAAATTGGGGGGAGCTAAGTCCGGGCTGTTCGTGAGATCGTTGACAACCTTCCTCGGTGAGGACGAAGGCACGGTGGGTCGGCGCATTATTGTGGTGCAACTTGCAGTTCCTGAGATGCCAGGCCGGATGCGTTGCGCCTTGCGTCTTACTGTTTTGAGGACTTTCACCTGAACATTGAAGGACACTTTTTGCATGTAAATTTCAATGTGTGTTCGGCGAACGCCACTGCCCATTGAGACGGGGTCTCTCAGAATGCAACGTGATGCACGCGTCTCCATTGCATGGTTGGACATGCTAGTCACAGCGACTTCACGTAAGCGAAGCGCGAGCACTGTATACAGTCCGACGCTACTATAGAACATTTCCAGAACGGCTCTCTGGGCGCTACCATAATCCTTTCTGGACTGTGCGAATCGGCATGACCTCTCGCAAATGCATGGCGGAGGCTTTGTATTCAGCCTTTGTACTCCCTTGCGCAGCCGATATGGCGGCGTTTTTACCTCTTCTGTAGTGACCGATGTAGCGCCCCGGTGGTCACCTGGCACTTTAATAGGGCACGGACATAGAGACAGGTGGTCGCGAGCATGAGACAATAAAGGCTTTTGACCTTGTAAGTTGGAACTGCCACACAATTGGTCTTAGTTCAACACTTCCATCACTCACGTCACATTGCCAGCCGTGGTGGTCGTTGATGGCCGTTCGACGCTGTACCGAGGGCTGCCCTCATATTCTACTTCTTCTCAGCCTTCCGGAAAGGCATTGTGCTATTAAAACACTTGCCTCTCTAACAACTCATGTTCCTTGTAAGCAGTAACAGTTTCCACAGTGTAAATAGTAACAGTTTCCGCAGTGATCTTGACGAGTTTCACGCAAAACTCGAGTGTTGCATTTTCACTTGCACAAGAATTAGAAAAAAAAAACTCTCAGAGAGAGGCCCGTTGTCACTATTCGATGCTCTGAGCACACTATGCGACGAAGAGCTGTGTAACTAGACTCCCCGACTAACGGTTTCAATGGATTAGGCCGCTCTCTGACGAAGAGTCGCGTCACCATAAATTCACTGGCATTAGCTTCAGTACAGAATCTATATTTCCTAACTGCCGTCTCTCCCGTGGCTCTTCGTCTCCTGATAAATGTAGGAAACTGTTCCACCATTTAAAATAAGAAAAAAATTAAGCCCTTAACATCGTCTGTATACAGAAGAAGAATGTGAGAGAGTCACGGAGGTCTAGTTAAGGCGCGCCATTTTCGTTACCCAGGGAAGATGGAAGGAATTGTGCCATGAATAATTGACCAAAAATATAAGCAATAGGTTGTTTGCATTCGCGTGCCTTAGTAGAGGGTTTTGGTATAGCGGGAAACAGTAAACGCAAACATTTTCCAAACTGAGCATGTACAGGACGTTAACGTAGCCCGAACTCTGTATGAGTGGTAGATCTGGAAAATATAGCCTTCAACGCTAACTCACACAAGAGATGCCGTACGTAGTGAAAGTGGCGGTGCCCGTTGAAGCCTGAGCTGTCTACTTCGGAATCTCTATAATCGCCAGCCTGCATTGTTAAACTTCTTCGTTTACAAATACTGGTCGTACTTGATGAAGCTTTCAGTAGTGGGGCGTCACCAGCTGTATACTATCGATAAGATCCACGTTTTCGAGACACAGTCGATTTGGGGGGGGGGGGGGGGGGGGGGACAGAAGGCTTAATAAAACTTTTCAACAAGGTTTGCTCATGTTTACGGTAGCCACACAGAGATGGCGACGCCGTACTCAGTCGCTTGTTTTCACGAGAAGGCAAATGCAGCCACAAGTCAAGCTGAGTCAGGTAATAGGGCTCTTGAGGGATGCTAGATTACGGCATATGGCAAAAGAAAACGATGTGTTCCAGGCTGCCAGACGCAACACTGAACCGAACGTGGCACGCAGACGCAGCAACAGTGAGTTCTGGTCAACTCTATTTAGTGGCGCACTTCAGGTTTTTACAGTGTAATAGTATTTTTTTATAACTAGGTGCGCCATACATGCTTGCGTATTACTACATTTGCGTTTGTGGGAATGCCTTTCGCTATACTAAAAGCGTACCAGTTGACAAGCCACACGTTCCATTTTATCATCAGCGCTGAAACGCGTGCTAACGCTAACGTAAGCTTTTTCGATATAGTAAAGCTCTCTAATATCTACATTGTTCATGTTCGGTACAATCGCAGGAAAAGAACCAGACAAGCGAAACATGCAAGGCTGCTGCGAGGCCTGTGATATGCTATGGTTTTAAAGGATGAAGCCAAGCATTTTTATGTGATTTGCTCACTGCTGTGGTAGGTGATACGCGTCGACAGGATAGCCTGCATAGACACGAGCTTTGCCCATAGCCGTGATCAAGCTGCCGTCATAACTTGCAGGCACGTTTATGTGTAGTCCGGTGTATCAATCTCTCAAGTCATCCTGGCTCAAGCTATTCGTCTCCCTTCTGTGTACACGGAAGGAACGTGTGCACAAACACACGCTAGAACCAGTGGGGCATGCATCTCCATCGAGGCGCGGCCTCGGGGCACCGGTCAAGAAAGCGGTGGCCGCCAGTTGCCTAGACGACGTCGTCGCGCAGCAAACGACGCGTGTAAGTTCCCTGTCTTCAGTAAACAAGAATCACCGGTGCACAAGAGGCTGGGTGGAACGTCGCAGTGCAGTGCCGACGCGACCCAACCTGACCGGCCAAACAAAGCATAGTGTCCGTTACCATGCAATTGCCATGCTTATCAGCTACTCGCGCGAAAACTACTCTTTAGAGGCGAAGCTCCTTGGCGAGGGCTGAGCATCCCGTCGTAATCGTATGTAGCCAACTCTCGTTAGTTCTTGAACCGGCCGTTGAGGGTGGTACTTTTACACATAATGAAATGCATATACGCCGAAAAATGCAAATGGTACGATACTAGAGGACGTTACTTGTAGTATGATAAATAATAAAAATCACAGCATATTTATCTTGTGAATGATAATGAGTGGGGTGAAGCGTCTGTCAGTCCGTCCGCGCTTCTGTTCATCCGTTCGTTCTTGCTTCCGCCCATCCTTGCGTCCGTCCGTTCATCTGTGCAAGCATGCCAGCCACGTATGCGCTTTATGGGGCCCCAGACACAGTTGAATTTGTATTAAAAAACCACAGCGGTGTATGTCTCCCAGACAGCAGCCACGACAGTATTCACTCGAGCAGCAATACAACACGTGACAGCTAAAGGGGCTCCCAAAGCATGCATATGAAAACAAAGTATGTGGGTCGTAAAAAAAAACGAAACAAAGAATGCTGCTTTGAAGTCTCAATGATGCCGGGAAGGCTACAAGGTGAGACAATGAAGCCTAGTGCCCTTTTCAAGATGAGGAAGTCGAAAAAGAAAAAAAAAACATAGCATGCACGTTTCTTTGTTTTTGTTTTAGCAGGAGCAGCCTGAACGGATGCTGCCATTCAAAACAAAGAACGAGAAAAACTCAAGCAGACTACAGGAGGGTTCATGTCAGACCACACCAACAAGAAGAACGCAAAAGAGTGTCAGAAAAAAAGAGGAGCAGTTTACACGGAAAACGAAACCCATTTATCACGTTCACCCAAAGATCTTCGCCGCTGATGTACACTCCCTTCAAGTCACGTGTTCGGGGACCGCTCTTTCGCTTGCCTCCTTGCCGCCGAGTTTCGGACATTCTTTGCAGCACACGACACCTTTATTCTGCCCATTCCTAGACCTTCGAAGGTGGCTTTTAAATCCTTGCTTGCTCTTTCTTTTTCTTTTTGGCTCCGGAACGTAGCGGATGGTGCTAGGCGCTCGTTCGACGTGTCTCGCCGAAGCGCGTTTCTTATTGTTCCCCTCGTTCTTCCTTATCATTTTATTGCACCCCGAGGCGGAACGAGGGTGCCGTAGGTGGCGTTAGACAAGACGTGTCGGGAGCCAATACAGGCCTCGAGTCGCTAGCCGAGTCTGGCCGGCGAGGGAGCGGGTCCGGCCGTCGTTGATACGCACGAAAACGCTGTGACGCCACAGGAAGTGGACCATATTTTGTATCGGTGCGCGCTGGGAAAAAGAATATCGAAAATAAAGGAGACTACGGGGGAACATAAAGTAGAAGAGCAGGGCCTCCTTCATCACCGCCCAGGCCTCTGCTATCTTTGGCCGCTCTTTTCTCGCCCTCTTCCAGCCCTGAATTGTGGGCCTCTTCCGACAGGCTGCGTTGACGTGTTGCTCACTCTTTCCCGCGAATCTCGGAGTGTCGCCTCTTTTCTGAAAGCGACCCGCGCGGCATGCTTGTTGTTTTTTGCATTGGCGACGAGGGAGTGTGACAAGTAACCAACAGCCAAAAACTGGCTCGCAACCCAACAGCGTTCTTTATTCCACCCTCTCTTCTTCCCTAAAAGACGTGGGGAAAACATAAAGCAAGGAGGGGGCGGGGAGAGCGAAAAAGAATGCCGTATACTGGCAGACCACGTCCATGGCTGTGTTGTGATGAAAAATAAGAACCACCAGCACCACAGTGGCTTTTATATTACACGTCGCTGGCATCATTTCTCGCTGTATGTTATTCGTCTCTTTGTTGAGCAAGACGCAGCCACTTTGTCTTGGAAATAGTGAAACAAGAGCGCTCGAAGAGTGTGAGGGTGAATAAAGAAGCGGAGGGTTGCACAATCTTTAGTGTTCGTCCTTCGGGTCCTACATAGCTAAGGCTGTCGTATCTAGTTTCGGTTTATGCTTGCTTCGGCCGGTTCATTTTTCATTTAGCCCTTCTTGCCGTCTTTGGGTTCTGCAGCGTCTGTTGTTATCAGTCATTCCTACTTGGCGCCCTTTGGGTGGTTTTCATAGCACTCGTCCTTCTTTATTTCCGCTTTGTCAATCCTGTGTTTGTTTCGTTGTTCCATCTGCATGTATTTTATCGTAATATACTTCTGGCAGGAATAGTAGGGAAGCTCTTTCCATCCATCTTCTTGCTTTGTGACCTTATTCTATGAAGACAGTTCGGCTTGAATGTGAAAGTTCTTGTGTGTCATGTAGCTTTCACGGTGGGTGACCTTTACGCTCGCCACTCATTTCCATGTTATGAACATGTATTCTGAAGTGATCAAAATTGTATCCCTGGCTCCGAATTCATACCGCTTGGCTTTTGATACCCTCGCATCTAGATTCTTTATTTTTCGTCACTCTTGTACAAGCATCCAGCGACTACCGAAGATACGACTCGAAATATTCAGCGAAAATGAGAAAAATTCGACCACAGGATCGTCGTGAACTTCCATATGGGCTTGGTCGCTACTTCAGCGTTTCTCTTCTGAGACATGCACTCGTGGTCACGTCATGACATGAACGCCGCAGCGTATTTGGCGAACGCATTCCAGCTCTTTTGGATGAACGGTGCTTCACTCAAAAGTGTGCGCAACATGTTAGCTCCTAAACCGCTCCATCCCTTGTGCAGGAAGAAATCGCGGAGTGACGAAATTATTCAAGCGACATTCTATGCGTAATGAAAGCTATGTAACTTTGATTATTTATTCTGACTTTCTCTCCCTATCCTCATTTTGATCTCTACTTCTCCAGTTCTGTACAAGGCAGCAAACTGGTTATTCTACCACGGTAGTCTCCCTGGAATACCACATCTATTTTTATCTCTGTATGTAACTATAGTGTAATAATAATATATAAGCGTTATGGTTTCACATCCAAAAATTGTGGTGTAATTATGAGGGACGTGAGAGTGGAGGGCTCCGGAAATTTAGACCTCCTGGTGTTACTTACGTTCACCCACATCGTACAGTACACGAGCCTCTGGCATGTAGCTTGCTTCAAAATGCGGCTGTCGCGGCCGGGATTCGATTCGGCGACCGGCGGAACATCAGTCGAGCACATTTTCTCTTAGTGCCAAACATTTGTGTGTTGTCTACGCAGTAGATGTGTGTCAACGTAGAGAATTAATAGAGCACGCGATCAAAAACAAAAACTTCGTAAAATACACGCAATAACGATGAACTCCTATCTTGTAAAATGTACGCTGTGCAATAAAAACAAAAATGAATTCCAAAAAGAAAAGTATATAAAATGAAAAATGTGTCGTTAGAATAAAAAAATAGACGTTTATTTAATAATTTTCGGGGTTTAATGTCTCAAAACTATAGGATATGTTTGTGAGAGAGCAGTAATGGACGGCTCTGGAAATTTCGTTCATCTGGGGTTCACTAAAGTGCACCCTTATCTAACTACACGAGCCTCTACAAAAATGTTTAAAAGTGGAAGATAAATTAGAGGATACAATTATTCCATACTCATGGCAATAATGCATGACCATCACTATGGTTACAAAAGTAATTGCTTGAATTTATATATAATAACGTTGAGTGGGGTGTTTCAATAAGAGATGGTACTTTGTTCCAGTGATTAACGCCCATAAAAAAGCATGTAAACTTGAAGGGAAGTGCGTGCTTCAGGGCAGTGCAGCAGTGCACTGCCCTGAAGTGCACTGTAACAGTGCAGCAGGAGGGCAGTGCGAGAACAAATTCTCGACAAATTCAAAAGCATCTTGCAGCACATGTTCACGAGTTCGCCATTGGTCATGAGTTCGAATTCTGGAAAAAAATGAGTAAGA
Source organism: Rhipicephalus microplus (assembly GCF_013339725.1). NCBI lineage: Eukaryota > Metazoa > Arthropoda > Arachnida > Ixodida > Ixodidae > Rhipicephalus > Rhipicephalus microplus. The sequence goes on along the minus strand of NC_051171.1, from coordinate 163,488,619 downwards.
ATACGGATCGCCTCAGTCAGCGATTCCATCGACCGAAAGCACTTGCCCATTAGGCTGTGCTCCATCAGAAGCTCAGAAAAATGTACAATTTTTATGAGCACTAGCTTCGGGTATGTACGTATTGGGTTTGCTGCGCCCCGTCTACAGCCAGATAGTAAGGATGATGGAGACCTCAAAGAAAAACAACCGAAATATTTTTACCGGATGGCTCGTACTGAGAGGTTATCGCAATGCGGCAGAGGCATGGTGTAGGCAGCGTAGTCGAGAATACGGGGAAGAGTCAATCGGTCAGAGCGACTGGCCACGTCCATCCTTCGGGGCAGGAAAGAAATAGACGGTGCGTAGGCTGCTCCGTTTAAACCGCGAAGGTGGGCGGCCCCTCGCGCCACCACTGCGCAGCAATTGGCACTATCTGGGTATAGCCACCACGTGTGGCCCACAAAGTGTGTATAAACCAAAGCTCTTTCGTGCGTTGTAAGCATGTCAACGCGCATTAATCTGTACGTACATCGTGTATTATGTGGTTTTATTCGTGCTCCAGGTAGTGTTTCGCTTTTATTGTTTTTTACATGCGTTTTATGTGATCTAGGTAACGTAATAAGGGTTATGATGCCAACAAGCATGCTGTCCAGTTGTTTATCTTATCCCCGTACATTTTCTTTCCAACCTTCTCCATGTTTATCTCGCAAAGTATGTGCTCAACGCTAGTTCCCTTAAGCTTATCGTTTTGAACATGAGTCTCGGTGTTCGATGCTTACTGCTTGGCTTCTGATGACGCTGGGCACAATTTTTGTATCATCGACGCAGGTGCGAAGCGGCGGATGCCGTCACTGTGTTCGTCTCGGTCAACGGACAACGAGACAGGGTGGACAGTTTCTGCGGCAGTGACATGCCCAACCAGGTGATGTCGACAGGCCGCAACCTGACGCTCGAGTTCCGCTCCTTACAGAGCCCGGGGAACTCGACTGCCAGAGGATTCCGGGCAGCCTACCAGTTCGTGACGGGTATGTACGCTTGACTTTTCATTAAGCGATAGCTGTCATTTGAGAATTACTGGGTAGCGTTGTTAATTGGCCTACGCAATGCCCTGTTTCGTCAAACATTTGAAAATGCTTAGCGTGCACGGAACGCGCAGTACAGCTATACCACGATCGGGTGGAGCTGCCTTTCTAGATTCCGTTGTAAATTCTCTTGGAGCAATTACTGCAAACACAGTGGCAACGTATCTTTAAATCAGAGTTCTGAACTGGCATAAACAATGCCCTGTTTCACGAATAATTCCAAATACGCTTAGCCTGTGCGGTACACGCAGCACTGTCATACCGAAATCGGGTGGAACAGCATTTCTTGATTCCGTCGTAAATTCTCTTGGGGCGATTGCTGCAAATACAGTGGCAATGTACAATTAAATCATTAAAAGTTTGCGAAGTAGAGAAGTATCCACGGTGCTATTTATCAATATGAAGAGCAGATTCGTACCCACTGCGCGTGTATCGGGTATTGTGTGCACTTTGTCGATGTTGTGGCTGACGACTATGAATTCAGCTACTATGACGACTATGAATCAGCTACATGATAGTGACGCTATCAGGATTATTGTCCTCCCTGCCAGTACATTTGTGGTTTAAAAAGGTGGAAGTCGGTACCAACTTTGTATGTTGCGTGCTTACGTTTTTCTTTCTTGTTCGTGTTTTTTCAGTGCGTGCACATGTGACTGAGACATGTGCCTCGTTAATAATGTAGGTCCATAATTGTTATCATTTTATACCATGATTTTTTGTACCCATACAATTATATAAGTATGTGAATATAGCATGTCTGTTGACACTTTCCAACCCACTCCTGTAAAAATCCCTGACGTGATTGACAGTATTGTTAAATAAATAAATAAATAAATAAATAAATATTACAGAGCCATTTTAAACGTGTCGGAGGCTTTAAACAACAAACTAGTCAAGTGATTCGCAATGTGTGACACATGTTGCAATCTCTTTTTTCTACCACGTCATTTCGCGTCTGTTAATGTGATTCCTTAACAGACACGACGCCTCCATGGGGTATTTTTGGAAATGAGTCTGAAGCACCGTCTTGGTTCTGTGGCAGAACGCTCGACTACCTCACAGAAGAACACTTGGGTTCGATTCCCGCTCAAACCCTGGATATGTCTTTTCCCGCTGTGTGCGATAGCGCTTACGGACACCGGTGGCGGTTGATAAGTACACCAACAAAATTGGTTGCTCTTGGGATCTCATAACAGCTTTTGATGTAAAAAGAAATTAAGTGTAGGACTGCGTATTGTTCACAAAAAAGGACAAGAGACAGAAGATGTGTCGATGATGGCGCATGTCGCATGCACTTTTTCCATCCATTGTCGTGTTTGTGAGCGCTGCAAAGTCCTAAGCATGGGAATCCATACTAACTAGTTCAGTATTCCGTTCTAAGAAAACAAAATACATTTGGCAGCTAGCCCATAGTGAAGCCTGCCCTTTGGCGCTTACTATAGGTGTAGGATGTGCCCTCCACTAAAGGAGCGTGCGAGCTGCCCTGTCTTGGGTCTGGTGCTGGTTACGAAGTCACACTGCGAGTCCAAGATCATGCTCCGCGAAATGAAAGTACATGAGTGATCTTCAACGCATGGCAATGTTTATAAGATCCTTCGTTAAGCCAAAAATGTCCCAAACCTCATGACTCGCATAGTCTCGCTGATGTGTGGTGTCGTAGATGGACTACAAGACGTGCGTTAGACGATTACGCTTGTCCGATTTTTTTCGTCGCAAGGGGTGCTCATTTACTGAATGTTTGAAATGTTGTTCCTGTTCCACTACCATTCGTGTAGCGGGGTCGAAAGTTGAACAAAGTCAGCAAGGTTGTTAAATTGTAGCTATTTGTCGCTACTATATACACACTTTATTTGCCCCGCCCCGGTGGTCTAGTGGCTAAGGTACTCGGCTGCTGACCCGCAGGTCGCGGGTTCAAATCCCGGCTGCGGCGGCTGCATTTTCGATGGAGGCGTAAACGTTGTTGGCCCGTGTGCTCAGATTTGGGTGCACGTTAAAGAACCCCAGGTGGTCCAAATTTCCGGAGCCCTCCACTACGGCGTCTCTCATAATTATATGGTGGTTTTGGGACGTTAAACCCCACATATCATCATCAATCATCATCATCACACTTTATGGCACTCAATTAATGGGCATTTGACGTTTTCACCAACCGCTGAAAACAAATGTACCTTTTACGTACATACGGACGCATTCGAGCACACTCGTTATCAACGCACTCGCGGTTATGATTTCACTAATGGGGCAGCAACACGGCGCCATCAGATGACGTGCAAAAGTGGCAAAAGTAAAGCAGTAAAGCACCTTGCGCGCGATGGCTGTTACGCCTATATACGGAAAACACGTGTGTGTCACGAGGAGCAAATGACTTCACAAGGGGCGATAACACACCCGTGATAAGCCGTGCGAGGAATAGTTGTATTGTTGCAGTCGTGCACGACGATTACGTTTGTCCTACAGCTAAACATCAACCTGTCTATCTAACTCTTCCGAAGCCTTTTCTTGGCGCCATAATTAAAGCTGCAAGAAATGTGGGCAATGCTTGTAGAGGAGCGCACGAGTGTTTGTTGGAGGTTTAAAAGTTTGGTGTTCCTTAGGTCGAATACGGCCGCGGCTCCATTAACTGATGAAACGACGCAATACAAAATACTAGACTAGCCATATCACTCGGTTGGTAAAATGCACTTCCGATACGAAGGCAAACAAGCATATTAAGTAAACAGACTTTCGCTTGCATAAATAGACCAAGCTTATAGCTAAGCGACAGTTTTTTTTTTTTATCCGGCATCTTCATTCTCACAGCTTTTTTTCTTTCTTTTTTTGCTTTATACTTGCTGTACAATAGTCATTTTGTGCTTTTCAGGTCATAAATCATTTATATAAATAGTAAGGCGATCTTTATTTGATCCGTAGAAATGCTTTATATTAGATTTGAGTTCACATGGTACTTTTAGATTATATGGAGTTCATCGGAGACTGCTGACTGGAACTCCTCTTGTTAAGACCGGTCTCTTAAAACTGACGCACACTTTAAGGTGTGCTGCATGTTTCCATTTTATGCTTATCAGGGACATCAAGATGTGGTTATGAAGCCGTGGTTGTCACTCCTGACGTTATGATAATGCATATGTTGTTTGTAAGTGTGCCAAAAGGAATGAGCTAGTGAATTTTCGTTTTGTTTTTTGAGCACATCGAGCTGCTACCAAACTAGGCACACACTGTTTTTAACCAGCCATTTTCACCTACCACTTACCCGCTATTACTGTTTTCAGATTTCGGCATAGCTTCAGGGAAGCAAGACACGTCCTTCGGTGAGTTACTTCGCAAGGCCAAGTGGTGTGCATTCGCTGCTTGCTCTCGTTGGTTTTGATGCTCATCGTACGAATTGTGCTAGAATGATCTAAAAAAAAACGAGATAAGCGTCGCTTTTTCTCAATACGTTTGTTCGCTTGTCGCTCTCCAATTGGTGCTGCTTCATTCTTCTTGTCGTCGTTCTAGTTACATTGTTCTGTTATCCGAACATAGGTGAGAAAATGCAGGTAAGACAGAGGAGTTGCAGTAATGTTAGCGTATTATGCTAACACATCTAAAGTTACCTATATTCTAGCCTTTACAAAGTGCGCGCAGCATCTCTAGCAGTAATTCTACTAGTGTTTCCGGGCAGCGAGTTAACACTAAATGCCACTCATTGCGGAGAGCACTTTGTGGATGCTCAGTCGTGTACACCGCTAGTTGTAGAGCCTGTCCAATTCGCCTTTTCTTCGTTCTTACACAGTGATTCGTACGAAAGTTTTGTAATTGTTGCTGTGTAAAAAAAAAAAACATCGTTGCGATCAACTTTCCTATGTTATAAGAAACGGTTACAGGGAAAACGCTACCTCAGACTGCTAATTCATAACTGATTTATATACAGAGGCATCGCTTGCATGCACAGCTCTACTGAGATTACCAGTGCGTCCCCTCCGGTAATAAGGGATGTACGTTTCGGCGAAGAAGGAAATCGGCAACAAGCAAAGAAATAGAAAGCAAGAGAGCTAGCAGCGTGTCCCTGCTTACTACTTGTGTTCGCAGCATGCGGCTTCGCCTACAATAGCAGCGACTCGACCGAACGGCAGCTTCGCGTCTCCCAACTGGCCCGGCATCTACCCCAGGGACACGGAGTGCCATTACTTTTTCTACGGGCTTCCGGGAGAGAAAGTGTTCATCGAATTCGCCTACTTCGACATCGAAGGCCTGCCACCGTGAGTGCTTTACGAACTATACAGGCATTGCTTTGATCCTCCGCGATAGGAAGAAAAAAAAACGGAGGAAAAAAAAAAGAGAATGGTGCTCTTTTTTCTTAAAGCTGTACTATTCCTTCCGGTTGCCTCTTTCTCGCATTTTCTTTCTGTTCAATACAGCACTGCCATGTCGTTAAAACGTTTCCTTTATTCTTTGTGTTTGATTCTACATAAAAAATGCTGGCTACGCCTGTGGCTACCGTTCGTGCTCATTTCCTTTGAACTTTTTTCAGCCGTTTGAACGGCGCAGGTAACACTGCATACAGGTGGCTCATAGAAACGTATCTTCGTTTACGCTACACTGAGTAGTGACGCATTGTCTTCTCTGTACGTGCATACTGAACTAAAACGTGCCTATTGTACATAAATCTGCCATACATCGTTCGTGGACACTGGAACACAAAAATAAAAGAATAGCATCTAGTTTGATACGTTCGTGCGGTAAGGTCAATGCTCGTTTCATTTAGCCACCTACGAAATAATTTTAGTAAAGTCAGGGCCCACACGCTTTTTTTTTTCTAAGGCACAAATGTTGAACAATTGTGTCGTATCAGCTATTTTATTATATGGATAAGATAAAGGATTTTCATAAGGAGCACGCTGCGAAAATCTCCCTCACTTGGAAAATCCTTCCATGTACAGCGCGAAGCTCTACAAGGACAGAAAAAGATGACGCAACGAAATAGACAACGTGCTTGCTACAGGTGTGTGCAGAACAGAGCAGGAACTCTCTCTCTCTATCTTTATATATATATATATATATATATATATATAGAGGAGTGTATATTTAAGAACTCATTTTTTTCTGTTTGACACAATTATGAGATCTGAGATCCCATGAACAATAATGCCAAGCAATGTACAGGGGAAGTTATTAGACATAATTGTAATATATTATGTGACGAAAGAAAATTGAATGAGAAGATAACTTGCCGTGGGCAGCAACTGAACCTGCGATCTTCGAATAACACGTTCGATGCTCTACCAACTGAGCAACTGAGATTACATGGCGGTTGTCCACCCATCCACTTAATTGATATATGTGAATTAAACGTAGCAGTGTCAGCAAGTGTTCAACACTCCTGATGAGCCTGTTTGGCGTCACGTAGCACGTGAACTTATTACGAGCTGGCAGCTAACCAATAATTCTTCGTATACAACCTGAAGACGCCAAGTCTGCTAGTACGAGACGCTCGCTAATGAATTAAGAAAGAAGTGCTCGTTTATATAAGGGCTCGTTTTTTGTGTTTGACACTAATATTAATGAGATTTAACAGACAATATGCACAAGGAATGTACTGGGGAAGTTATTAGACCCAATTGTAATGTACATTGTGAAGAAAGAAAAGATGGATGAAAAGATAACTTGCAGTGGGCAGGAAGCGAACTGGGCATTTCAAGGTCACAGGTTCGGTAATAAGGGGTAAAAAAAAAAAGGAATGCCTTCCCATACTCTTCCGATCTGAACTACTGGTGCTTCAAGTGCCAGTAAGCTTTCTACTGTGGTGACCTATCTCTCGCCTACAATGTGAGAACTGCCTGTACTGGTGATCTCTGAAGTGGCTATCCGAGACGACCCAAAAATGATAAAAATGTAGTAGCGGTGATCTCTTGATCGTTTACTCCAACATTGCACAGTTTGCCCAATATGTTCTCGTTTACAACTTCTAAACGAATGCGATACTTGTCATCGATTAAAAGCTGGATTTTAATCACAGGTTGCTGTCGAGTATCTAATGTTGCGCAAAAGTTTGATATTGAATGCTAGTGTAAAGCCCAGTACATTTGTCCAATCGATACTTATACTTCGTTTTTAGCGATTATTGCCTGTTTATCTGAGATACAATACTACAAGCATGCCTTTTCAGCGACTATCCTTCATTGATTTACGCATATAGTTGCACGTAAACTACTAATAATAAAGTTGCGTGCAGACTCGTTTCTTTCACAATCGCAGTCTTGTACGTGTTTTGGCATTACAGAAGTTACACGAAGCAATCGGTGTCCTTTCATGGCACCAGCGTTTTTTTTTTATTGTATGCGCAGCATAATTATGGAAATGAAAGGAATAAGAATTGTATTGGCGCCACCAATCACGAACTGCGGGCGAGGACAGTAGGCTGCGCCATCGGGAAAAGCAGTGGCGATCTCCCAAGGTGCTACTCTTGATGCGGCGTTCCGAAGCTCTCTATATACAACAGGCAAACTGCACCTACACTTACAACATGTACATTCGGATTCACGACCAGCAATTCTTTCTGTGACCCGTGTGGTGTCGAACGGGAGAAATAAACCAAACTGATAGGAAGAAAAACGTACGTAATCATTGACGCGGTCACTCTTGCGTGCTTCCTGCAAAGCCCTCCTGGGAAATAACGCCCCACGTCCGCGCTTCTTTCGTGATCTGGACTCATGAGACCGACTGTGAGACCCCGCAGCGCCACGAGGAAGCCTTCTGCGCAGGCTTTGGTGCCTTGGTGAGAAGGCAGCCTCGTAGACTGGCTGCTCGCCGCTGAAATCCTGGGGCCGATATCTGCACGAGCTTCTGAAGGAGAGGCACTCCAGGAATAAACGCGCACAAATAAAGCTTAATGTAGAAAAGGGTGTGGCATCGAATTACTTGGAAGAAGGAGAAGGGAAAAGAAAAGAAAGTGTCTCGGTGTCCTCGCTCGGATGCATTCTCTCTGATAAGTCTCGCACCGAGAGGAAAGGAGAAATAAATGTACGAACAGAGCGATACGCGAGCTCTGATCCGGGAATCTCGCACCCTAAGCCTCGTGTGTTATATCGAGAAGAGAAGCGAAGGGTACAGAATGACCCGAGATGTGCCCAGCTCTGAACGACCAGAAAGACTTGGCAGCCGAAAAAAAAAAAGCAAAAAATTCACTCTTCCGAGCAGCAAATCGTAAGAAAAATACGAATAAAAAGATATAACGTGGATACAGAAGTATCATCATGTAATGCAGGAAGATTTTTTTTTCGTCTTCGTGGTTGTCGTCTATCTCCTCTCTTTCGACAGCGGCTCTCTTGTACTTGGCTTCCCCCCCCCCCCTTCTTGCATATTTCACGCGAGGATTTCCGCGGAAAGCTCCGCAGAATCGATGGCTGTCCCTCTGATTGCAGACGCCGCGTCAATACTGTCCTTTCGTCTAAAGGAGACGCACAAGCGACGTTTTTCGCTACTGCTTTGCATCCTTATATTCCATGTACGACTCGCGGCTGAAGAAGAAAGGACGAGATTTTCCGTGATTTCGATGCAGTAGTATTGAATCCCGCCCTCTGGCAGCTGAATCAAGATCACTCCGCAACTTTAAAAGGCTTTCTGCTGCCCACACGTAGCAAAATATAAAGTTCCACGGCTTTTCTCGGTTTGACATCTATTGAAAAGGATGATTCTGTCATCTAAGCTATACACGTTTGACTTGATAACACCTTTATACTTCTAGTTCACTATAGTTTAGTCTAGTATCATGCAAAGATTGGTATGCCCATACGTTTTTGTCTTTCGTTACAATGTCGATGCCTTTATATGACAAAATGAAATGCCGCGGAATCTTATTTTTACAATGTTAGCCAAAAAGGTTGTAGACAATAGCATGAAGCGAACCATGCAAGGTCACTTGCCACTAGTCTGGAAAAAGAGAGAAAATAATTTTACTTGTGTGCTAGTTTTGTTTTGTTTTTCTTAAAATGAGAGTGATGAGTCATCGGCAAAATTTTGTTACGTTTGTTTACGTTGTAAAACGCAAGTGATAGTTATTTTGTTTGCTTAGTGTTACATGGCTGCCTACTATGTGAAATGTGATAGGCTGTTTCATCTGTTTGCCTGGTGTTATATTATGCTGATGTTTATGTCTTTTGTACCCACCTGCTGAAATTGCTCCTGTGGATTGCAGTACCAATATATATATATATATATATATATATATATATATATATATATATATATATATATATATATATATATATATATATATATATATATATAAAAGCCTTAGTAAAGCGCACTAGTCCCTCAGTACCCTTGATACTTACTTGAGCGCTTCTTTTTGAAGAAGCATACCTTAATTGTCATTTATTTTGTTCATTTGATTGGAAGCCACAAACATCGAAAACATGTCCGCATGCTCATATTTCTAGAATGCGCTATACAACCAAACTCTCGCAGAAAAGGTTAGGCGACCTTAATGTGTTATTTAGGTGTCTTTAACGGTGCTATTGAACCTCCCAGCACGCCATCCCTCTCCCTCGATTACGCCAATGGAAATAAGATTGTTTTGTAATTAGCATGGTTTCACGCTCACGAGAAAGTGGTTTGCCCTATCTATGAGTTAATGAAATTGACTTTATTGATATTGAGAGTATTACACTAATATATATCTATACCAAGCACGTTTTTCCTAATTCATTCCATAGCGTGCACTTTCTTTTTCTATTTAACAACTTAGCATCAACACCATTCTCATCTTTTCGAGGGCTCAGAGGGGATATTTTCATCAGTACCAAATATTTTTAAAACTTTTTGAGCTCCAACATGCGTTTGGAAATTATCTCACCGGCTAGCAGAGTGTTGATTTTTATTCGCCGAGACATTTATTGTTCCACAAAAGATGTAAATGAGACTCTTTACTTTCTACATTTAAGATGAATACTTGACTGTGCTTGTGCTAACTGAGACCCGGCACAAAACACTTTTGCAGAAACAATAGAGAACCTTCAAAATCAGGAATCCCAATTCGTCAGCGATAGCTACGAACCATTCACAAATATCTCAGAAATGAAGGCCTCGTTAGGCTCGGGAACACGACAATCTTGAAGACAGAAACTTCTAATAAAGCTTTTGCATAGCATATGTTATAACTGAACAGGACTCGATAGTTTGAAATGCCTATTAGCACCAACGTATTGTTTTAGGGGGCGCCAAAACTCACATAAAGTGGAATAATACTAATTCCAAACCACTAATATTGCCAACTCCTTCTCTTTAAAACAATTAGAGAGTGTAATGGACTTCCAGAAGATATGATATTGAGAGACAACGGTGGTTTTTTTTCATCGTTGTAATAATAGAACATGTGTATCTTACATATGGTACTTGTTTGCTATGTGCCATATTGTACTAAAATTTTTTTATACGTACTGCGATTGTTACATGATGTCATACTTGTATTTTTATTACGCTATTGTGTTATGGTAGATATTATTGTGTTATGTTATGTTATTGTGTTACTCTGTTAAATAAAACGAGCTTTTCGGGTTACTTCTTCCCCAAATAAACCCCTCCCACTTTCTTTATAGGAAGTGGGAGGGTGGTTAGTAATGCGAACGTTTAGTTGCAAATACCTATCAGTAGTTTCGTGTAGGTTTTAAAGAGTATTTTTCCAATTGTAACTGACCTCTCTGCCTTTCTCCCAATAATTATCTCTCTCTTGCTATTTTAAAATGTGAAACTATGCACAACACTTGCAATTCGCTGAGTTGCACGGCCTGCCACCGCGACTCTTTCTCTTACTGCTTGCTCGCAGGTCAGGTCACAAGATGGAATCCTGGCCGCGGCGGCCACAATTTTGATGAAGGAGAAAATGCTCGACGCCCGTGTACTCATATTTAGGTGTACCTTAAAGTGCCTCAGGTATTCAAGAATTCCGGGGCTCGCCACTACGGCGTCTCTCATAATCTTATGGTAGTTCTTTGGGCATTGAACCACAACGTTTATTTATTTATTTATTTATTTATTTATTTATTTATTTATTTATTTATTTATTTATTTATTTATTTATTTATTTATTTATTTATTTATTGAATGAGATGCCTGCAACGCAGTTTTGGCATTACGCAGAGGTGATGGGTGAAATACAACCAAAATACAATGTACAAGTGAGAGATTGGTTATAAACGTTCTTACATATGTGGTGAGTAGACGCACTTTGAACACATTGATGACTTGCACTACATAACATAACGCAGGGTGCAACAGTAGATACCGTTTTTTCAAGAAATGGCACATTACCCCAATCGTAGATCATTGAGATATGTCGTATACGAATCAGTGGTGATAGGAGATGGATCGATGAAACACTTTTATTTGGGTCCTGAAGGATTCCACCCCCGTTTTATAGGGGTAGGATCGCGGGCCGCTCCCACGTTGGGACGGGGAGGCCCAGCCTCACCGCTGCATCGTGGGCCTTCTGGACAGCCGGTGATAGGAGAGAAAAAAAAATACTTTAATTACATTGCCTTCGATCACATTACGTCACCACGTTGATGTCTGCCGTTATGAACCTGCTTGATTGACATTCTGGATTTCGACATGTCCGTTGACTGGACTAGTGTACAACCGTAAATAAGCTGTGGGGAAAAAGTTGCCACATTATGTAATTCTATTTGAGATCAAAGTATTTCATAATCTTGTGCATAATATTACAGTGAAAGCTGTTATGAGATCACGCTTGGTTCCGCCGCCTCCACTGTCGGTGTCCGTAACCACATCGACCAAAATTGGCAAAAAGTTATGGTACCATTGGCACAGTGGGGCTCGAGCCTGGGTCCGCTGGGTGCCAACCCCATATTCTACCACTGAGCCACGCCGGAAATTGGGACCTGTTTGGAAACTTTCCTTAGGCAGGCCTGATGTCGTGAAAGCAATCGCGTTATTACGACTTATAAAGAGTTTTAAAACAGCGTAAGAACAAGCAGTCGTCGCACAATGCGAATAGCGTAACGAGTGGGCCGTCCAATGTTCTAACCAATTACATGAGCTTGTTCTTGTTCCCCTATTAACTGTGGCGTATACCCTATTCAGCCGTAATTCCTCCTTGTCGTCAGCCCCATTATGAACAATTGGCACAAAATTTTTTGCAAGTGTTTAGCGGATACCACGCTTCTCAAAAGAATGGCGAAAAATAGCATAGCGAATGCCAGCTTACTATTCTAATTTTTTTATTATTAATGCCGTAGTGGGTACCCAGCAATTGTGCTTGCAGGAGCTAACAAATGAGTGCTTATAAAAAACTTTGAAAGGCCCCTCTTCTATAGCTTTCGCTGTAACTTGGCTGCGCCTTCCACGCAGGCCTGGCATTTTTAATGCATTTACATAATACGAAATGATCAATATATTCGACAAGATATAATAATGTATTTTTAGGATCATAAATAGTTGTATAGCATATACATAATTATTCCAAAAGCTTGCTTTGCATAAATTTCGTATATTGCATTTTACTTGCAGCTATGAAATAGCGTTGGAAGTTGACACAGAGTGTGAATAAAGCACAGTCAACAAAGCACTAAATCATCCTGCTTTGTATTTTTCTCTGGTGAGCTCATCTGCGCGTTTTCTGGAATAAAAGCAAAGATATGTTTGTAGAGCCCTTCGTTGAAGCCTCATCCATCAGCTACAAACACTCCCGTGTAACTAGCGTAGTTTTCCCCATGTTCTGAGCACCCAACACTGGTCCTGGTTGCGGCCACATCGGCCGTTGCATGAACACTAAGGGCGCCCGAGCAGTGCACAAGAGAACAAGATAGCAGCGGCTCCTATTTACAAAAAAAATTTTGAAAACACGCCACGTCGGCTCGTAGCACGGCATCGATAAAGAAGGGGTCAGTTTCCTGATGACCTGCTCGGCGCTCCCTTCCCCCTCGGTGTGCCCCTCGTTGAGTCCAACGCTGCAGGTCTTGTCGCCTGGCCAAATGAGGCGAGCTTCGCTTAATCTTCCTTCAACCAGGAGAGGGCGAACTCGACGGAGGAAGAAGCTGAATGGCGGGGAGAGTGGTTTGTGTATGGCTGGTGGTGTCTAGAAGTATAATAGGACCATTTGTCCTTGCTCATATTCTTGCTTAGATGGCGACTTTTCTGAGGAAGGCCCTTCGTCCGCCATGTTTACGTATCGGCATTGGACGAGCGGCCAACCGATCGACCGGCACGCCAGTCGCTGGTGATGACACTGCAGCAGGCTTCGGCTGTGCCTCTGGTCCTGTCTTGGCTTCGTTCCTTTGTTTCTTCTTGATATGTGTACGCGTCAAAGAGCTTAGGTAGCTGTTTTCTTATGTAGGGAAGTTGCGAAACACCCGTCGCGTGAGTAATGGATGCCGCCTCCGGCTGCAGTGCGGATGCTGCCGTTATTTTGAGTTCGAGATGAGGGCAAGGGAAATGATGAGCGACCGCTCCCTGACCTTCTTTCACCGAATTTTCTACGTACTTTGTTTTCCCCCAATTTGACAGATTTTCCCTGTCTAGTGGGGGAATTTGTCTTGGTTATCAAAGCGCTGATGTCTTCGAAACTAGCCTCTTATCGACATACACTGTGACGGTCTGGCAAGCTGTTCAAGGGTGATAAAGTTTCTTTTATATTGAACGCCTCGCTGATATCCTGACCCTCACTTGAAACAACTTCGCTTGCCTGCCAGCTCTTTGGTCACCGTCGTCGTTGGGGTTAATTGTGACGCTACCCGTTAAGTAAAGTTAATGCATTTATAGTCATATCAGAAGTTGGCCCGTGTTCAATAAGGAAGGCACTGGCTACTACTTGGCTGTCGAATAGGCGGAATGTAAGATTCGCAGGATATTCGAAAAAAAAAAGACATGTGAAATAACACTGTCAGAATAACACCACGATGTAAAAATCAGTGCTAGCACAATATGTAGGCACCACTACCACAGGCAACATATATGACTCAAGAAAACAGCCGGAAACACACAAATTCGTACGCGTCTTCTTGTATTTGCCCTTGTTCAAAGGTTCACACTGCTTGGCAGATGCGACAATTGGTGAATCGTTTTGAGCACATGACATGTTTTGGGGAAGTCGTACTCATAGTTCTTAAACGGGAAGCATCTGTTGATGAACCTAATGCGCTTTGAGCGTTATTATCTATCTATATATTTGTCTGTTCTGTCTGTTGGTAGCGGGATCGAATTCGATCCCGCGACGTGCGGGTCAGCAGCCGAGTACTTTAGCCACTAGACCAACGTGGCTGGGGCAAGCGCTGGTCTCTATTGTCTGTAGTACAGCAAGAGCGGCATGCTCGTGTGCCCCCGCGCCACTTGGATTCGATGCGCGGCCGCGCCTGCTGCACTGACGCTGCGTAGTGCGCTGCCACGCTGAGCTATGTTCTCCCAAACGGGCTCACCGCTGTACATGTGAATGTTTTACAGCGATAAGAGAGCACCGTGAAACATGGGAAACACTCTGTGTATGTTCCAGCTACTCAAGTACTTGATTAATTGATTGATTGATCGATTGATTGATTGATTGATTGAATGAATGATGAAATGGGTTTAACGTCCCAAAGCTACCATATGATTATGAGAAACGCCGTAGTGGAGGTCTACGGAAGTTTCGACCACCTGGGGTTCCTTAACGTGCGCTCAAATCTGAGCACATGGGCCTCCAGCATTTTCGCCTCCATCGGAAATACCGCCGCCACAGCCGGGATTCGATGCCACGACCTGCGAGTCAGCAGCCGTGTACCTTAGCAGCCAGACCACCACGGCGGTGTGCTCATGTACTTTATTATGCAGAGCGTACTAACAGGCGCCGCTACGAAAGTAGCAATGGCTGTGTCAGCACAGCAAATAATAAAAAAAATTGATCCCAGTGAAGATTTCAGTTTTCGCCATTTTACATTTTCTATCCTTTCTTCGCAGTCGAGTAAGACAATGTCAAGTTCAAGCATTTTTTTTTTATTTCTCGTGTTCGATAGCTCATATCTATAGCCATCATTCCGTCCTTTTTTTCTGTGACGTAAAAGGAACAGGTGTATTTCTTAGTGTGATACATATTTGTAATTACCGCGTATTTTGCATGTATATATCTATGGATATGGGCTGTAAAACCAATTTCATGCATGAAGTGAAATGATGTATCAAGGAATTTGTTATGTATACAGTGGTCATATCTAGTCGTGTAGCTCCAGTCTATAGGCCGGCTTGCAGGAGATAACGAGAGAGTTCCGATTGCAGCCCTTAGCGTATGAATCAATGAAAGTAAAGAATATGCTTTTTTTTTTCTTCTTGTCGGTCTAGGTGCACAGCTGAGACTGCCAGCGACTACGTGGAGTTCTCCAGTGCCCGAAGAGCGCATCACAAGATTCCTCGCCATTGTGGCATGCAGAAACCACCGAATATCGAGTCAGAGGGTGAATTCTTCCGAGTCACCTTCAGGACCAATGACCGTTTTGACGGAACGGGCTTCTCAGCGCAATATCAGTTTAGGAGCGTGATAGGTAACACCCGCTTGAGTTATACTCTTCGGTAACGCGTACAAGAACCGCTTGCAGTAACGTCAAGTCAGCGTCAATGATGAATAGTCCCCATTCCCTATCCGCAAGCGTTGCGTGTCGGTGTTCTTAATAAAAAAAATAATAATCGAGAGTTTTCTGGGTGAAGAAGCAGCTCGCAAATAAGACGCTCGCGCTTGTGCATGTTTAGTTTTGTGACCAAACGAACCCAGGCATTCGCGTTACGCCACTTTTTGTTCGGAACTGGTTCTGCATGCAAGCACGTGCAAGTTGTCTGACGTAAACTACGTGTGAATTGCTTGTAGCAGTTATGTGTGGATATCCATAAAAGTGCTGTTACCGTTCTACGATGTCAATGTATATCTATCTCTACTGTTAGCGATGAATGGATTGTAGTCGTAAATAACCTCTTCCATGCTGCCGCCTCCTCTTTTATCATATATTCATCGGACTTAGATATATATTGCACGAGTATAGACCACTTTGATTGATTGATTGATTGATTGATTGATTGATTGATTGATTGATTGATTGATTGATTGATTCTGCACTCCATTAAGTAAAAAAAAGAACTAGACATAACGTGATGCGACGAATGAAACCATAAACAGTTTTATATGTTGTCGTTACAGATCCCTATACAATCAAAAGGTTCAGGGGAGGCGCAACCTACTTACAAGGTAAACTACCTACAGATCTCCTGCTGTGTTTTATTAACTGCCTAGACAAATTTTCGTTTCCTTTGCTGGCCTCAGCAAACACTCTGCTTGAGGGAGCTATGTGTAAAGTTTACCAACAGAGTGTAAATATGAACGTTTCCATGTGAAGCCCGCTCGTAAGCCCACATAAGCAGCGAGTACAGAGGTAAAAAAAACGAGGTTAAAGAAACGTAAACGAGAGCTCCGAACAAATTGTTAGATCAAGCTATTTCATAAGTGTCGCCGTCGAGCTGACCTGAGGGACTACCAGCATTGGCTAAAAAAAAAAAGAGAAACCTCGTGGAGAAGAAAAAGAAAAAAGAAAAATGAAAATTGTAAAAGCAAGGCTTTCCCATCTTTATCATGTATTTTCAGCACTTCATTTTCACCACTGTCATTCAAACTAAGCTCCTAAAGTGCAGGTGGATTAAAATCGGACTGCTTTTCTGTGACGATGTCACCACTGCTTTTCTGTGACGATGTCACCACTCAGTCAAAATACACGTGTCTAGATAAACGCAGTGGTATATAACAGCCATGGTATGTCATTTTGCCCATCTAGAACCTATCCTCCTTTGCAGAGTAGCATTGGGCGAGATGAGCCATAGTTTAACAAAATAATTGTGGCTCAGACTGAGTCATAATTTCTTGTTGTTACTTTGCGCCTCAATCTTTAACAAAGTGGGTGCATGACAGAGCTTTCTTCTTGTTACATATATTTAAGGGCGAAGGCGCCCGAAGCGGAACAGGGAGCTGTTTCACCGTGACCCCTGTATTATGCGCTAAAACTAGAGGAAACGAAAGAGAATGACAATATTTCTTTTCGAGGGAACATATGACAGCTACATGCAGAAGTAAAGACCCTCTAGGCCTAGAAGAATGTAAAGGCCTAGAATGGGAAGGGATAGGGGTACGAGTTAAGGAGAATACTTTGGTAACTTGCGCTTTGTCGATGAGATTCTATTGATGAGGAACTCAGGGGATGTATTGCAATTCATGATCACCTAATTAGACAATAAAATCGGTAAGGTAGGTCTTTGAAAAATCTGCAGAAAACGAAACTAATGTACGACAACTTCGGAAGAGAACAGCGCTTTGAGATAGGTAGCAGTGCACTTGTAGTTGTAAAATAGTGCGTCTACTTAAGACAAGTAGTAACCGCTGAGCCGACCAACCATATTGAAGTAACTCGAAGAATAAGAATCGGGTGGAGCACATTGGGCAAGCATTCTCAAATAATGAATCGCAGATTGCCACTATCCCTCAAGAGGAAGATATATACCAGTTGCATCTTACCGGTCCTTATCTACGGAGCAGAAACCTTGAGGATTACAAAGAGGGTTCAACTTACGTTAAGGACGACGTAGCGAACAGCGGAAAAAAAATGATAGATGTAACCCCATGGGACAAGAAGAGAGCACAGTGTATCAGGGAACAAACGGGTGTTAAGAGCATTATAGTCGAAATTAAGAAGAAATTGTCATGGGCAGGGCACGTGGCGCGAAAGCAAGATAACGGCTGGTCAATAAGGATCACAGACTGGATTCGAAGAAAAGTCAAGTGGGTGAGGGCGCGACAAAAGTTAGATAGGGAGATGAGAATAAGAAGTTTGCGGGTGTAAAGTGACAGCAGCTAGCACAGTACTGACTGGAGTGGTGGAACATGAGAGAGACATGAGCCCAGCAGTAGGCTGGTTATGATGAAAGACGCTCAACTGCTTCTAGCGAAGCAGTGCAAAGCAAAAAGATATTAATGATTGGAGATTGATCGATAGCCAAGAGAAGCTAAAGCGGAGGTCTACAATCTAGTCTTCATGAAAATGCAAGTTTAATGGCATTGAAAATTTGATACCTAATATTCATGATTACGCGTACTTCTAGCATTACAAATGGGACAAGTTTTGACATAAATATTTGCTGGATTCCAAAAAACCCATTTAATCATCATCATGTCAAAATGTTGAGCGTGATACAAAGGTCGAGTGAGTATTCAGGGAAACACAAGCGAATAAAAGCGAACTTTGTGGAATATCTGGAAATAGCGCTTAGCTATGCGACTTTGGATTCTGATAGAAGGCAAACGCGTGAGGGTAAGCATATGCGAATAAAAGGACACTAAAAGCAACTATTAAGTCGCCGTTGATTATTAAAATAGCGGTCTAGAAACGTCGTAGTGTTACTTTTGTGCCTAATGAGTGCTTATCTTGAAATCACGTTTTAGTGGTCCACATCGGGTTAGCACACTTCGAATGGCTAGCCTCACACAGGACGTGTCACATCACTGTTGCGGTGCACAACATTGCCCGCCTTTACTGCGTGACCGCCAACACTAGTAGCAACAGAACGAAAGTAGCGGAAGACATAGCAGCAATAAATGACATTGAACGATTTCCAGCCATGGCCTGCGAGATGGCAGACGTAATTTGTTCAACTGCCCTCCGCTAGATGGCACGACCTCTCCATTTTAGCCAAGCAATAATTGAACTTTTGAACCACTCGCGCTGTTCCCCCAAACGTCCGGCGGTTATTTTTTCTATTAATCAAACAGAAACGAACAAGCAGCATTTTATTACTTCTCTTCATGCACGGAAAGTTCTTTATATAGTGCAGCTGGTTTGATCACTAGTGAATAATTGTAGGCGATACCGTTGACATAATCAGGATCATTTTGCGAATTTGCAATTGTAGCGCATGTTTTCTTGTGCATACACCTTATTTCACGGTAAGTTGGGCTTTGCTGGTGATAATATTGTCGTTTTAGACGCTGTCATAGATTGAGCTTTCACTCTGACATAAATTATTTGACTTTAGTGTTCCTTTAAAGAGTGCTGGGACACGGTGGCTGCTGCAAGAGCAGGAACGTAATAGTCGGACGGACACAGGGTAGAGGTTCTTGCCGTGTAGGGGGCGCAGTCTAGGTGATGGTGATGATGATGATGATGATGATGAAGATGAAGAGTTGATTATAATGATGATGTTGTTGCTTAAGCTGCTGCTGATGATGATGCAACGCACCCTGTTTATCTCACAGCCTTTTGCTTTTTTACAGGCTGTACGCAGATTATTGCCCTCATCATCTTCGTCGAGTTCCTGCGATTTGTTGGAGGAATTCGGTAGCAGCGGTGGCGTTTTAGTGCGGACAATGGTGTACTCATGCTGGTGCCTCTCACGACCAGTGACGATAGTGGTGGCGAGCGAAAAGATGGACTCTGTGGCACGCTAAGAAGGCACAAGCAAAGCAATGTTTCGAACACTCTTTGACATTTTACGGGTGTGTGGCGCATGCAACTGTGAATGAGGAGCACCGTTCATCGATGTTTCTTGCTCAAGAACTTGACGCCATGGCTGTCGAATGGATGCGCGGAAGAGGCTGCAAGAGAGATGACTCTCGGTTTCGGTCACAAAAAAGAAAAATGCCGCATGTGAGACACGCGGATGTTATGTGGGTAATGAAGAACATGATAGCTATTCTGAAACGCCTCCTTTTATGCGGAATGTTGATCGGAGCTGAACAGTTGTCGTCTGTAGATTTTTGTATCTTGTTATCACTCGTTAGACGTTTCGGCAGTCAGCGGTGAGGGCTTTTCTGTAGAAATATCGAGTTTTCTCACGCGTCTGTAGGGAATGCCACTGTTCTATCTCATAAAGTTCGTTATTTTTGCTGCCTTCTTTATTTAGTTGATACAAGACCCGCACACAGACTGATTGTAAAGAAAAGAACTAAATCCTGCCAACAAACGGCGATCGCTTTACGCACAAGCCTATTGAAAGAAAGACTCTTTTAGTGCTGGCGATGAGATGGTATAAGAAAGGTGTGCCATAAAAATGGACTTAGTGTACTTAATGTAGACATCCGTAACAGAACACCCCGCTGTTCTTTCTTTTTTTTTTTATTTTCAAAAGAAAGAAGCACATTACATAGTTGCACATGTCTTCAAAAATTAGGCATTCTGCATGCGCAATCGTATGTATAGCATGACTTCGTTCTCAGTGAAACTTGATCGACATATTCGCTAAGTTCAACATTATAGTTCACACAGGAATAAGCTGCATACTACAGGCACACAAAACAAGTAGACACTTCCGAGCCGTAGTTCTCTTGTGAATTATTCACTTGCGGTTTTACTAGGAGTACAACTGTTTAACACAATACTACAAAGTTTGGGCAAGGTTGTCTGATAAAAATGAATTTTTTCACTGCTACATTCCACGTTCATCATTAGGTTTTTTACATTGCTCTTCTGGAGTTTTCCAGGAAAGTGCCCTAAAAGCGCCGAACAAGCAATGCTGCAAGCAACACCATTAGACTGAAATTTTGGGATGAAGAAAATGGCTTTTATGCGCAAGATGATTGTTTAAAAACAGCAATAATTATACTTTTAGTACCTACCACACGATGTGACAGGACCTTCTCGCTGTGAAAATCAGTTTAATCGGCGATGTTGTGCTCAAATGTTGTGCTCAAGTTTTTTTTTTCGCAGGTGTCATTCACAGAGTTTCTTCTTTTAAGAGCGCACGTGTCCCATGTTGGCCAGATTTCCGCATTGTTTAAGAAACAAAACAAAATGCATGCCTGATTTCACATCCTTCATAATTGGTAAAATGTCGACAGTCATCGATTCTTGGGGAGATATTTTGACACGTCTGACATATTCACTATATCTCGCCCTTCGAAGACACATGCGTCCAGACAACCAGAATAAAACTCGTAAGTGTGCAAATCGCTAAGACGAAGCAAAGCAAACTTGAGGTTGTGTTTTTTCAGGAGTATTATCAAAAGTGGTACACGCAATTACGGCATGTAGCAAATAGGTTGAACACGGTTATGATTACATTGAGAAATAGCAAAGTAAAACTTGTTTAATCATGCCACAAAGTGTCACTTGTTGAGCCTTTGTGTTGCGTGGGAAAATGTTCACTGTTTTGGGTGCGGAAGCATGAAACCAAGAGAGCTAAGCATACTGTGAAAGTTTGTTCAGTTTTCCAGGCTTAGGTGAGTGCAGATTACCTTGCGTTTTTACACACAAATTGTAAGGGACTGTTTCACTCTTTTTTTCGTATATTGCAGCGTATGGTCCACGTATGAATTACTTTTCATTGCCTTACACAGACCAGCAGGGCTAACTTTATATATATATATATATATATATATATATATATATATATATATATATATATATATATATATATATATATAATATATATATATATATATATATATATATATATATATATATATATATATATATATATATATATAGTGCATGAATTGTCGAGCCTTGTTTCGTTTTTTCTTTACACGTCACAAATGTGCTTTTGTTAGGAAGTGAGAGGCTGAAGGCCAGGTGCCTGTACAGTTCTGCTTCGACGAGCGTTCACCTGTAGCTAAATATATATTTCTTCAATAAATGATGGAGTCATAAGTAAACACACCCGAAACTTGAGTGTTATATTTCTTGGCGTAGAATGTGTCTTTGAAGCCTTTTTAGAGTTTTTTTTTCAACCCACTGCTATTTCCCGCGTTGTTCGCCTGAGAAGCCGTGAGCGTTAGAAGGCGTTCACACCATCCACTGACGGAAATACGCAAGCGAACTGACCCGTGGTGGCCGATACTTACACCAACAAGCCGAATCTGCCGGTTGTCATGCCACTGTTGCTGCATTTCACATCTGTTTTCCTCATTTCTCGTTCCTCGCATACAGCCCCCTGTAGTAATCTGCAGCGTATTCCGACGTCTTGCTCCCGAGATACGTTTTTGTTCAGTAGATTTGCCACTCCAATAAAGCGTCTAAAGAACCGGTCAGTATGCGACTTCACCTATTCATGCAGTAGGTTTTCCACAAAAAGTGACCCATCGCGGCACCGATGTCAGCCGCCGACGTGATTGCTGCCTTGGTGCTAGTTTTTGCGGATCTTGCTTGACCTGTGTATGCCTTATAAGAACATCAGTAGCGGCCAGCCGTAAGAGAGACAGATAAACTATAGGAGTTTTTATTTTATTTATTTATACAATACTGCAGACCAATTTAATGGTCCAAGCAGGACGGGCAGAAAAAAGAATGTTCACGCACATACAGTGCAATGCAATGTAACAAAAACAATGAAGCAACAAAACGCAGAATTCACTTGGAACTACAAAATAAACAAGCCACGGTGAAACCGACTTTTCGCACAAACATAGCAGGGTTTCCAATCCAAATAAAACTAGAAAATCTCGCACAACTTCAAGAAACATTGCTAAAAACCCGAACGTCAGTAATTAAAAGTTTCTAAAATGATCGTGTAGGGCTGTCATAAAATTTCCACTAAAAATTCTTTCTGGCAATTTATTCCAGTCATCTACCGCACGTGGAAAATATGAAAACTTAAAGGTATTTGTTCGGGCAAAGAATGGGGATAAACTGTGGCTATGTGTGTGTCGTGTTTTCCTCGTGGTGGACGGACTAATGAATGGAGTGGGTGATAATCCAGTCTTACACTTAATTAGGGATTCCATAAAGGAGTGTGCAAATTCCGAATTTTCAACTTCGAAATGAAATACAATAATGCAAACTAATGGCGAATCCTGTCTAGAATCAATCGTGAATCACGAATCGTGGTAACTGAATTGAACTTGTAAATTTAAGCATCATATGCGGTGAAGTTTAGCACAGTTGTGTAATTCTTTGTGCTTACTTCAATAGATCTTGTTAATATTTGTGATAATCGAATATTTTCAAAAGTGCCATGAAAGATCCGGGTGAGTCAAATATTTCAAGTTTTGAATATTTGCAACTATAGCTAAATCCTAACGTGTGAACGTTAAGTGTCAATTTTTTTTTTCATGGTGCACCTGTGCACAATCGTTCCTATCTCACAGATGGCACAACTGTGAACACACTTCAGCCGACAACACTCTTAGTTAAGACTGTATACTGGCGAGAGGATCTTAGAACACATTTCCTTCGGGTGTCGCCGCGACAATGTGCTGAGACATCACTTACTATCTCGCACACTTCAATGGCGACCGTTCCGAAATGTCCACCTGGGAAGTCATCGCTGACATAGGCGAAAATGTAGTGGTGACATAGACTGCACAGGGCTAGCAATAGTGCACCATTGTGTGTGTGCTCGGGCCGCGCTATATATTTCTCTCTTTTTACTGTCTTACATTCCAAACATCACCGTCCCTCTCTCTAGTGTAGGGCAGCATGCCAGTTTCTTTTTTATTTTTTTAACGGGTGAACCTTGGTGTCTTTCTCCTAAAATGTAGCGTGGAAACTCGGGCAAGTTGCCACGCTCTTTGCAGCGCTCTTTTCTGTCCTCGTTTTTTCACTTCCGTAGTTACGCAGTAACTACTTCTAGGTTGCGCTGTTCCTACTTTCAGTTATCTCCTAAAATGTGTTTCCCTTCTTCCTTCCACCAGTCGTCCAAAACGTGCACGCTACTCAAATAATTTTCAGACTTGAAGCTTGAAACTCGTAATGCACTGCCAAACCAAACATACGCTCAGAAAGCGCCACGTGCACGTATACCATTACAGCGAGTACAAGTTTGTAACGACCTCTGGATTCTCCCGCGCTCTCATCTCTTAGCCAGGGCAGGAACGGACGCTTCATGCTTAGTGAAAGAGAAAAACCAATCGTTGCCCGTCATGCTCAAAGCCGCCGTCTCTTGGATGACTTGAACATACATTTCATCACGCCAGAAGCTGCAATTGACCATGTGGTGGCCCTGCGTCCCGACTGAGCTGGCTTAATATATATATCGTGCATAACCAATGACGTTTCAAAGACCGAAAGACGCCGCACATTTCGTTAGGCTCCATCAGTCATTCCTACTCTTTCGGCATATTATCTTTTTTGGACTGCAGGCAATCTTCTATTCCGGTCTCTTTTTGGCAACGAAGCCGTCGTAGTGAAGGCTGTTTTTCTTATATCTCATTCGCGTAGCGTAGGTTCGCCTGTTCTGTCATGACGAAACGGTAAACACTCTTTTTTTTTTCTTGTCTGCATTGTGTCGTAAGAGCACTTTGCGGACTTGAAAAGGCGTTGGGCAAGCCGCAAGCAGGCTATAAGAGTCCTGTCGTGGCAGAAGTGCAACGAAGCGCTGTTTTGTTGTTAGATTCGCTTGTACTTGCGGCTGTTATTGCTGCCGCGTATGGCACGCGGCCGCGAACTCGCAGAAGCACGCGTAGCTTCAGCGCTGTGGTCGGTCTTCTCGGCAACTCATCGATTCCGAGACTCGTGGACTCACTGAAGGCTAATCAATTGCCGACTTTCTTTCGCATCAACGCAAACATCTCTATACAGGCATCCACTGATTGATGAGTGCCTCGAACTGCAAAATTGTGATGTCGTTTTCTCGTTTTCCGCATATCTTTTATCTTCTCTTCATGTCGCATGGCATTTGTGTGCTTGCGCACTAACGCTATGCGTGATCAAAAATTCAGTTCTTTGCTATAGATAGGCACACCATGCCCGAGTTCTTGTTTCATTTACAATTCTGTATAGGTGCTTCTGAAAGATTTATTCCTTCAGTCCCAGGTAAATCGGGACATGGTGCACATGGCGTTCCCTAACGGAACTAGCGCCTAAACCAAGAATCTCTGATAAATGCCAAAAAAAAAGAAGAAATAATGGAAGAGCAGCGAGATCGGAGGAGGATGAGCGATGACAAGTACAACATACGGTTTCTGTGAAGAATGACTGCCGACTTTGCTTTTGTTCAATCAAGCCTCTCGTGCATCAAGACGAATTGCTCCGGCGAGATTTAGCTGTCACTAGAGCCTGCTACCATTTTTTTTTTTTTGGAACAGACCTTCAAGGAGGCAGACTGATGGCCCTGAAACAATCTTTCGTTGTATCTGATTTTATTTTTTCTACTCTTCTTCATCGTATATTATTGAATCAATTTTAGAATCCATTGGGAATGGGTGCGATTCTGGCCTCACGGACGGGTGAAAACGGGAGTCAAAATTATAAATGCGAGCTCAGAAGACATTGTTGAAGATATTGTTGTAGTGCTTAGTGAAGAGATTATTGTAGAGGCTAACAGAAACGTTGTGGATTTAAAAAGTGACGTATGGGCCATGACGGCGCAGTATTTATGTAGTCACTGCGTGGTGACTCGCCATGCCGCTCGCCACCATTGTTGGCTCAAGACCACCTTTAGGCTTAATCAACCAACAACTCATATATTTTGGCCTCACGGACAGGTGGAAACTGGAGTAAAAATGATAAAAGCTTGTTCGGAAGAGATTGTTGAAGAAATTGTTGAAGCGCTTAGTGAAGACGGAGAGACAGAATTATTTCAATAGAGAGCTGGAGAAATTTGCCTGGTTTTGCACCCGACAGACTACTCCAGGTGCCGAGTGATGACTACGATATATACAGTGATAAACACATAACACATGCAGTCACATACACGCATAAAAGTCACATAACAAATACAGTCACTCACACGCACTGCACTTTTACAACGTTTCGTTCTGCGGCCTGTCGCCCGTAAGAATGTCAGTGAAGAGTGGCAGCTTGGACTAGTTGGTATGGCATGACGATAGTTATAGCGCGAGGAGAAACGGACGACACAGAGACAAGAAGGACACGAAAGACACGAGCGCTCGTGTCTTTCGTGTCCTTCTTGTCTCTGTGTCGTCGTTTTGTTCGCGCGCTATAACTATCGTCAGTGAAGAGATTATTCTAGAGGCTAATAGAAATCTCGCGGTTTTAAATAGCGACGTATGGGCCATGACGGTGCAGTATTTATGCACTGACTGCGTGGTGAATCGTTTCAGCTAATGAGACTCTAACCCCTTGAGAAGTTAGTTTCGCTCGCTTCATTCCTTTCCCCCAGGACAAGGTAGTGAACCGCAGGTGCGTCTGGGTAACCACACTGCCGTTCCTTTCCCTTCTGTTCCTTCCTTCTCCGTTACTTATTTATCCCTTGTCACGTTGTGTACTATCCCTGTCCGATGAAACCCGAACAGCAGCAAGCCTTCGCAGTGGTATAGTGCACGCTGTCCGGTTATCACGACTGACAGGCGTGCGCATCCCGGTCGGCAGCTCTGCGCATATATGCGTGCTTGCCCATGGTGATAAGTGGACGGCGCGCACTCTACCATCACGAAGGCTTGTAGCTGTTCGGGTTTGGATTGGATAAACTTTTATTTGGTCCTCCAAAACACAGATCACTGTGTTGCGGGCAGCTCTCACGTGGGGACTGAGATGCCATCCACACACAGGAAACGAGGCTTCGCGCAACAAATGCCGGGCGATACACGCTTATGCTTCTCGGGTATGACATCAACACACTGCCCATGCTGCCTAACAAAACGCCGCCTTGGGAAATCACGGTACTCACCGACGGCAAGCCACTTCCGTTGAATATGGACCCTAATCAGCGAGCACGGCGCCTTAACTACGCCAAGAGACATGCTAGGGCCACGAGTTCACTCCCCATGACTGAACGCGTCGTATACACTGACGCTGCACTTCCTGCAGACGGTACCAGTAACACTTGTTATGCCACTGCGTGGTACGACCAGACAAACAGAAATCAGAGCCGACGTTATCATGCTTCAGCAGATGCGATGTATAGCACTCGAGCAGAGCTAGTGGGCATCTTAGATTATTTGGAGTGGGCCCTCGAAATGTCACCTCAAACTGACCCTGTTCACCATCGTGTGTACACTGATTCCCAGGCTGCCCATCGGGCATGCGCTAATGTTCTTTACACAGATCCTGTACTCCAGAAGATCCGACACCAGACGCGCCTGCTCCGCGAATGTGGTCATGACGTTACCATCCACTGGGTCCCCGGGCATTGCGGTATCCCCGGAAACGAGAAGGCTCACAGATTAGCGCGCGCTCATCTCCTCACCGCGCTAGCCAGAGCTTCCGATACTCCTTCCACTTTTCTGGCTACCCCACCCGAGCTAGCAGATCCGATAGCAGATAAGCACATTACCAAACAACGTCGCGCCGCCTACCTCACAGCAGTGGGTAATCCACTCTCGATACCATTGCTTCCTTCGAAGGTATTCACACGGAGAGAGTCTGTCCTGCTTCGGAGAATTCAGGCAGGAACACTCCTTACCCCTTTCTTGCTGAACCGTTTCCACAGGGGTGACACGCCACCACCCGTGACAGGTCTCTGCTCCACGTGCAACTGCCGGGCTGATCTCAACCACTTGTGCTGGGAGTGCCCTGTGTACAACCCGCCTAGGCTCCGTGCCCTGGCCACCATAAAACGGGGACCCTGGCCTTCTTCTCTCCGGACATGGGCCTGCCCGGAGCCTTCGCCCCCTGATCGCGCCATCGAGTTCTGGCGAGCACTCATCATGTTCCTCCAGGACCCGGCCGCGCCACCGGTTGGCGACCGGCTCCGCGACAGCCACAAGATTCAAGCCATTCAAGCGGCCCCCACTTAGCTGCCTCCATGACGTCCGGTAATAAAACGGAGGCAGCTCTACCCCCCCCCCCCTGCTATAGTGCCCTGACTGTCCACCGCAGCGCCTTCGGCGCGAACAAAGTGGAATAAACATGGTTTCATTCATTCATTCCAAGCTCCTCAGCCGCCTCGCGGGCTTGGTGGACAGCCCAGAGCTGATCTGCCAAGGACGAGCTGCGGATTGCCGCCTCCCATCTGGCAGAGGTGATGTTAGATATATGAGCGAATTTGGTGCACTGCCAGAGCATGTGTTCTAATGAAGCTATTTCCCCATAATGTGGGCAAAGATTACTTGGGTATAGGTCAGGGTACATGATGTGTAACATTTTCAAAGTAGGGTACATCCGCGTTTGCAAAAGCCTTAATGTAAGTGCTTGGGGCCGGGTTAGATTTTTGTGAGGTGGAGGGAAAATCCTTCTAGACAGGTAGAAATGTTTAGTGAGCTCGTTATATGTTGTAAGAATTTCCCGGTTATCCCCTTCACCGGTGGAACGCATCCCCGGGGAGGCGCGGTTGGAGAGTTCTCGCGCCGCCTCATGTGCTGCTTCATTGAGATTGGGAGGGGAATCGTTGATTTGCCCAAGGTGAGCTGGGAACCAACTCAGAAGATGATGCGTTATGTTCTTGCCTTGCAGTATTCTCAGCGTTTGCTCAGAGACCGTCCCCTTGCGAACGCCCGTAGTGCTGCCATGGAATCGGGTTTCATTTGACACATATAGCACACAACTCTGTGACCACATATTCTTGATGTTCCTACCTACTAGATGTTATAGGAGAACAATATAAAACGACCTTTGGTGGAGTTGAGCCTTCTGCGTAATGAATTCGTCTTCATTTAACTTCAGTTTCCAGGGTTCGGTTGCATATGATCGTTTTGCTTAAGGCACTTGAGCCGTTTGACGTGTCGCTTCCCGCGAGCCCCATGAGAACAGTACAATTTCTTTTTGCTCCTAACGTACGTAACCAAGAGTAAACTTGCACTATATTTCTAACTTGAAATTTCGTTCTGTATCCGCCAGAACGGAGTATCGATGACTTCAGAATAAATAGATATTTAGTTACAATTTAGCTGATTGATGATATGTGGGGCTTAATGCCCCAAAACCACCATATCATTATGAAAGACCCCGTAGTGGACGGCTCTGGAAATTTCGACCACCAGGGGTTATTTAACATGCACCCAAATCTGAGCACACTGGCCTACAGCATTTCCGCCTCCATTCAAAATGCAGCCGTAGCAGCCGGGATTCGATCCCGTGACCGGCGGGTCAGCAGTCTAGTACCTTAGCCACTAGACCACCATGACGGGGCTGTAATTTAGCTATGAATAGTTACTAAACACACATACTTTAACATATAATATTATTTTAGGCACAATAGGCTACTGTATTGCAATTACATTGTTTCTATTTGAGACATTTACAGACAGTTCTTCATAGGAGGCGTCTAAAAAAAGCTAAGCGTCAGTTTCGCGCCACCTATCGCGCCACCTATATAACTTGCGCCACCTTTCGAGTTACGACAAAGTTGTAAGAGCATACGGCGCCGAAACGCGACACGAGAAGGCGCCGTACGCTGTGTGTGTGTTATTCGTATGGGGTAAAACGGATATTCGAAAAAAGTGAGTAATCAATCGATAATCGTTATATTCAACGCGTTACTCGAATTGATAAATTGCGCCTCCTAAATACAAATTGTCTTTCGGGTATTTTTTTAATAATCCCTATCGACGGGAAAACCCCAAAGGAACAATATGTAACAGCGAGGGGTCGCTTACGTGCGTTGTATTTATTTATCTATTTATTTGTTTATTTATTTAATATTTCTTTTATAGGTCTTGTATTCAAACAAATGCCTATCAGCTGGTATTTGACCACGCCACGGTAGCTGGTTCCTTTGTTTCACTACACTTTTACCACTATGTAATTATGTAATTAAGATAAAAGCCTTAGATGCCTAATCAAACACTTTACTTGACCGTCGGCGCACCATGTCAGCAGGCACGATTTACAAAAAAGACCATCATCACGCCCCAATGACCCGATATGATGTCACAGATCCACTACGACCACTTGGCAGCGTGAACAAGCCCTCCTTTCGCACGGTGCTTTCTTGTATTTATTTATTCCATGATCAAACTCAAGTTTCAGTCCATGCTCGCTTGTGTTCCGCTTTATATGTGGCCTGTTTGTTTCAGCTGCCAAGTTGTCATAACAAATCCGTACCATGTAGCCCTCCTATCAACTCTTCTGCTAAGACATCACAGATTATCGAAGCGTGACGTCAAAACGACGCCATCAATACACCACTCAGAAATCACGTCACGTGATGACGCCATCACATGGCGTCATAGCTGGAGCAAAGGCAGTCCGATCACGAAGACAATGCAACACCACGTCAGGGGCAGAAAGCGTTCGATGGTGGGTGCGGCCCATTCAGTACATCAGCTGAGAAGAAAAGGGTGGTGTCTTTTGTCACCGAGTCATCCATAGTGAATCCATAAGGAACCCTGTGAGTTTTTTCATTATTATTTTTTTGAAAGAGAACCAATTACCACCAAATAATAAGGAAACAGACCTTCCGTCCCGCTCTGATGGAGGCTGTCACAACATTGTTTATTTTTATGTCTCCATTACAAAAAACGGTTTCTGAGGAATCAGGCGCGCGCACCGGCCACTTCATAGTCACCTTACCTAGCCACCTAATGGGGCGCAAAGACATTGGTATGATAGGGAGAGGAGGGGCCCTGCGATTCGGAGGAGGGGGTGCAAAGTCATCCTTATACATTGACTCTACGGGGCGCTATGACATGCCCCCCCCCCCCCCCCCCCTCTTCCAAGAGGGAACCATACGCGCGCTAATCGAAGAACCGACTCATGGTCGTCCCGCAGGTCGAGGATAGCGGCTGAGCCCGAGGGCTTCAGACCGTTCTTCAAGAGAATGCAAGCAAGTGCGGATTACTAAAACACGTGTGGGGGTGTGTCAGCGCAGATGGATTTTACGAACGTGCCTTTCTATGCAGTGCAATGGCTGCACTGAGTAATAATAGCATGAGCCGAGGGCGCTAAAAAAGATTTTCGTAATAATAAAAAACTGTCTTAAATTCTTTGCTCACTACACCTAAATGATGTTTTCAGATGAAGTAAATGTATTTGTAGAACGTTATGATAGCTTCAGCTTTCGAATGATGATGAGTGGGACGAAGCGATGGAGGGTTTAATCGCTAAACCGTGAACCATCCGGGAATATCACCCACAACATCATCAAAGACGTGACAAGCACTGTAATAATTTATACAAGAAACCTTATTATTATTCGTAAGTGGTAGCTATACATCGCTTCCGTTCCCGCTTCATTATAATGGCTTTATGGTCGGTGAATCGGTGATGGGCCGTAGTGGGATATTTGCAAGGACGAAGTAGTGGGCAGTTTGCAAAGAACTAAAGGTGCTCACATACAAAAAAGGAATAGACACAGTGGGACAATCTATGGTTCTTTAGCGCGCACCTGGATGCTTGTACACCACCATCTTCCATTTCATATTTGCTACTTCTCAACAGTATTTACTTTATGGTCGGTTAAGTTATGAATCGGTGATGGGGCATAGTGGGACGTTTGCCAGGACTAAGCAGTGGGCTGTTGGCAAAGGTTGGACTACAGGCGGTCACGTACGTACATACAAAGGATAGACTGACCCACGCACTTAGGAGCTTCGTCCCTAAAAATTGATTCTTCACTATTTGTGCTTGTTCCCTTCAAACATAGTCACGCTTCAATTGCAGCTCCCTAACTCACCATGCCGATGTCACTGGCAATAGCTTCCAAACCGCCTTTTCCCCGAACTTTCGCGAACTATGTGAATAGACCTTAGACGTAGTATCATGAACATGAATGGTCAGAGGACTATGGGAGTATTTGTCCCGCATGTGCATAAATCCACAATGCCCAGACTGCACAGAAGTGTACTGTTCACTCACGCAAATGCTCTTGCAATGTCCCAAGTTACCTCAGGGACCTTTTTCCAGTGAGTCCGACGAAGAGGCACTCAGGAGCCCCAAACTTCAACGCCAACTAAAGGCAGTCCAGAGGGCCCAAAAACTGTCTGAACAACACCATGTTCCCACCCCGACTCGGGCTTCGCCTACAGTAGCAGCTACTAGGATGTCCCTCGTGGGCACCCTGGTGGCTTAAACTCCTCAGCACCTTTTCATAAAGTTCTTGAATGGTGTTCATTAGGTCATGCAACGCTGCATACTTTTTTATGCGAAGCTTTTCTTTGCGTACTGCAAACACTTTTGGCGTCTATCTATCTATCATCTATCTATCTATCTATCTATCTATCTATCTATCTATCTATCTATCTATCTATCTATCTATCTATCTATCTATCTATCTATCTATCTATCTATCTATCTATCTATCTATCTATCTAACTTGGGGTGAACCAAAGTTAGCATGCGAGGGAAAGATGGTTGACGAATATGACGTACTTGTCAGGGCACGCATAATGTGACAATGTCGTCGCGTGCGTCGTAAAACACTTTCCACTAGACCAGTGGCACATGCTGGTGCGCGTATATGTGCCACAGTTACGCGGGTATGCGCCACAGGTGTTTGACAGCTTGATTCTACCAAAGAACAGCCAGAACAGATGTCGATATTTCTAATGCGTGAGAGTTAAGAAGAAGGTGAAATTGGCTGCGTTGACCCGACGAATGTAAATAAAAAAAATGCCAGGGTCCCAGCAACTATCGAACCTCAGCATTCTGCGTGGCAATCAAGTATTCTACCTCAAAGCCAAACTACGTTTCGGAAAAACTTTTCGAATTGACCCTAAAGTTGGTGAAACGTGGATTGTGGTTGCAGTGCTAGCTATCCATGTTTGTAAACTTTACATGTGTACGCCTGTGATAAGCTATCACGTCAGGTTAACGTCAAATTTAGTTAGCTTTGATCCACGCCCCGCCGCGGTGGTCTAGTGGCTAAGGTACTCGGCTGCTGACCCGCAGGTCGCGGGTTCGATTCCCGGCTGCGGCGGCTGCATTTCCGATGGAGGCGGAAATGTTGGAGGCCCGTGTACTCAGATTTGGGTGCACGTTAAAGAACCCCAGGTGGTCAAAATTTCCGGAGCCCTCCCCTACGGCGTCTCTCATAATCAAATTGTGGTTTTGGGACGTTGAACCCCACAAATCAATCAATCATCATTAGCTTTGATCCACTGAAGTTCCTCCACTGAAGCATTGTCCAGGGGTATTCCATCCTCGCGAGCATCTACCCTTCATCTCTGCTTATCGTTTTTGGTGTCTATGATACTCATGTTCCTGTTGGCATCGTTCCTCAAGTGCAAACAACTGTTTATATAAACATCCGCAAGTGTTCAACATGCGTCTGTGCGTGCACCATTTGTACATACATTTCGTGTCATTTCATATTCTGTTACTCTATAAAATATAACAGCTCGGTCAACTTCCCCCCAAATGCTCTGCATAATGTCGATTCCCAAGATATATGTATACGTGGGATCTGCTTTTTTTTTTTTTTTGCAGCCTACATCAAGGTCCGACTGTACCACGTCGGGGATTCGGAGACGCAATTATTCGTTTGTTTTTGCTTCCCGAGGTGGCTGTCTTAGGGGTGTACCAAATGAATCATGTTTGGGCCATCAAAACTGCCGAGGGCAAGAAGAAAATGCCTGCTGCTAGTGACAAAACAGTGAAGAAACTATGCTACAGCGCTATTGATCTCATCCACCAGGATACGAGGCTAAAGTTTCATTGGCCACTGTACTATCAAAGGTAAATAATATGCGAACAGTTGGCTACGTGCATGAAGCATTAGCGAAGCCGGCCTGTCTGTCCTCGTGCACCCCAGACAGGCGCGCTCAATCCGGTTATTCAGAAATGCGTGATACCCTTACAGCCCGATATTGCAGCATCTGTTCTATTTCTGGCATTAGAAATGAAGTAAAAAATGAAAGTGAAACGACCAATTTTGCTTCGCGTGCGCATGCCGGCAACTATTATCACCATATCAGCATACGGAAACAACAACACAAATAAGAAAAATTTCCTATAAGGTGAGTGCACAGGGCTGATAAAGCGGACGTGTCACTGTCAGTGGTGGTGACTGAATGGCGCTCGCTATAGATAATGCTTTGACCACGCGCTCCGATGTTCACATTTCATTTGATGCTGATAGTACAATGTTCCTGACGACAAAGTTCTAGCAACGTAGGCATCTTGCGGCACGGTGAATTTTGTGCAAGAACGCTGGAGCATCTGCGGCTGCACGAACAAAGGCTCTTCGACGCGTGAGCTGAGCTTCAAGCTCGAAGCGGGTCTCACGGTGAAAGACGTTCCGCATTTGGCGGAAACCTCACGATCATTGTCGTCAAGGGAAGAACACAGCTATGCCTGCAGTGACACGGTACAGGCCATATTAAGAGGAATTGTGCGCTCTGTGTTGCTGAGTGAGTCGGTGTGTTGGCCATGATGAGAATCGCTGTTCGAGGACATGCGCAAGAGGTCATCAAGGAGCGAAGATTTTCTGAGCACCACATGAACGAGGTCGAGCCTGAAGAGCTCAGTGAAAGACAACAGAAAGAACCTACAGCCAAGTTAACGCCCCTTTCATCACGCCAGCTACGTGCTGCTTTCAAAACTGGTATAAAGACAAAAAAACTGCAGACGAAATGCCACATACAATCAACAGTGCCCGTAAGACGGTGGTTCGGACCAACTGATACGTTATTGACCCGCAACGACATCAGGAAATGGAGCTACCTTAATTTCAAGTGATGTGTGAATGGCGTGCGGTGCTTTACTTCAATTACAAAAACAATGGTGTTCTGTGAGAGTACATGGAATCGTGGATTTGATGGTGATTGCGGAATATCAGAGGTAAGGATCATGTGGTCGGGAGGGCCGTTTATGGCCTGATAGCTATGAACATCATGGCAGAATTCAGTTTCGACTCTCTACGTTAGGGGCCTTGCTGTTAAGTATATACCGGCAGTCATTAAGTCGATTGATGCTTGAGCATGATCTCGGTGTTGTCATTCAGGAAACCAAAAATGAAAGTCAAGATTAGACTGATCGTATGGTCTCTCCATTTTAAGCGTCGTATAAGGCATGTGTGTCTCGTACTGTTACAATGTCTTTGGGTTAAGAAATGGTATGCGGCTGAGTGATATCATTTCATCTACATTATTCGCAATATATGTGCAGCCTTTTTGAATGAAATTTCTTAGCAAAAAAGAAATAAGAAGGTATCAGCAGATAGAAAGTGAAATCAAAATGTTAAAGTATTCAGATTACATCACTGTGTTTTGTCGCGATTAAGAAAGAGTCAAGCTAATGATACCTAATTAGATCTCTTTCTGCAAAGTGACAGCTAGCGCAGTAAACTGGGATGAATAGCTTGATTTGTGGCGTGCTAAAACTTTGCAAATATTAACTGATACCAACTAAGTTCCTCGACGTACCCCTGCAGCCTTACCCGGAAACAAACGATTTTTGGAAACAGGTGCGTGTGAAAGTACACGAGAAAAGACCTTAAACTGGGGCGGGAGGAAACCCTGTTTTCTGGAGCGACTGCTTGTGACTGGTTTATTGTTTGTAAATCATGGTGTGTGCTGAATTTCCTCATTATGGCTAGAGCAAACGTACAGAAATTTCACAGTTTCAGCAGCTTTTAATTGGTGTTCGGCATGAGAGCGCATGAGCCAGGCAAATTCGTTTCATTCTTTAAAAAGTTAGGCGTAGGATTGGTCCCTTTACTTTTTTAGCAATTGGTGTCTAGATCTATATTTTTACGTGCCCAACGTAACTCTTTTGCGAGAACGTTTGTGTGAAGGGCACCTTCTGATTGGATTCCTCATTATTGGGTATTGAATATGCCTGTAAAACGTAACCAGTGCGTTAATAGTGTAATAGCATGTGAAACAATGAAGGCGTCATGTTCAATGGAATACTTATCTGCTGTAACAAAAAAGCGTGTCTACAGAGATTTGCGGACCTTATGTTGCCTGAGCCCATCTAATTATAAATGTATCGTATTGGGGGTTGGTACGCGGATCAAGAGAGTAAAAATGATGACCGTACACGGGCAAGGGGAAAGTAATTCTTCTTTCCGCTCCAGAGTGAAGCGTTGCAGGATAACCTTTACTACAAGACAAGGGTTTATCTGTGCAGTGGTCGATGGATGCCCTATCTGCAAAAAAAGTCGAGGTTATAAGCCAACTTCTGAGGGACTATGTTCTTCAGTCGGACATCTTGCAGCACACCTTCAAAACGAATTTGCCTATATCGCCATACGGTATCAGCTTTTTGGCTACGGCAAATCAGGCAGGTGTGCCTTAAGATATATTTATGTTGCTTGTGCTTCACAGCGTGTGCCGAACAAGAATGGCTGTGCATCGCGCAGGCAAAGATGCTTATTATGCACATGAATATTTTACAGAAGCAATCTAGCTATATCAGACGTGTATAATGCTAGTGAAAAATTATCCAAATGGGTGGTGCTGAGGTTGGCGAAATACGCACACACATGCACGCACACACACACACGCACACACACGCGCACACACGCACACACACACGCACACACACACGCACACACACGCACACACACACGCACGCACACACGCACGCACACACACACACACACACACACACACACACACACACACACACACACACACACACTTCTGCGTTCTGCGTACGCTTTACGTTGAACACACGCATGTTCATTATAATCACTAGCAGTTGTCAAGTAAAGTGGCTACGATAGTTCTTATGCATTAACAAACTGTGCTCTAAGCATCAGTTCATTTACATGTGGCAAATAAAACTTCTGCGTTGAACATACACTTGAAGTTGAACACACGCATGTGTATTGTAAGCAATAGCAGTTCTGCACAATTCATAATAAGCAGCATTCTTTGGAAATGATTTGCTAGCATTCAGCGCATCTTTTTTTTTTTTCAATGGCTATGTCTTTGTTGTCTGTTAACAATGAAATAGTGCAGGTTTCCCTTACCGAAAGGGCCCCACCACGCGTATACAAGTAAGGGACACGCTACTGAAAAGTATTGAATCCTCGCAGCACAGTTATAGTAAAAGGAAACACTTGAGGCAATGGAAAATAAGTTGTCTTGAGGGCCACAAAAAACTCTAAGCGTACAAAGAACAAGTGCAAATCGAAATATAGGCAGGAAGTAAAATATGGAAGCTCGCAAATAAAAGATCCGTAAACAGGTTTCGTGCCCTCAAGCCGACGTGGACTTGTCTTCATTGAAGAAGACAAGTTCAGCTGCTGAAACCTCTGCTTGCAGATTTTTTCAAAGAACTAGTGCGTCATTTTCTCCCGGAGATTTTAATTTTTTTATTCACTTTGTGTAGTCAGCAGGGTGATTCGCGAGGCTTTGTTATAGGGTTCAAACTATCGATTTTGTGCGAATCGTCTCCTGTTAACGCTTTAGCATGCCATCAGGTGCCCGGTCGGCCCGGTCTCGCCCGACTATCGTGCGCAATCCAGTGGCTTCTCTTCATTTAGTGTTTTTCGGACTGTACAACCAGAGACAACGCCACCGAGAAGCTCGGTTTCCTGATGAGTTTGAAGCAAAGTACCAGCCCTGAATGACGTGTTTTCCGAAAAACAAACAGCAAGGAACAGGAGATGGCGCACCTGCAGGGAGGGTCATGAACGAAAAAGAAATCGCACTCTCGTATTTGAACTCCTCGGGCTTTCGGGGGCCTAAAAGGGACGTTCAAGGGGAACGATGAACCTTTTTAGATTCATAAATTGTACTAGAATAAGTCTGATGTTAATTTTCATGATCATAGCTTAATATTTTTTGTTCATAGCTTAATAAATGACGGCCAAAGTTTCATTTTACATTCGAGAAATCACCGCACATGGCGGCACGTGAGTTATCCTTCACCTTGGCATGTAATCGCTATGGCCCCCTCAGAGGACAACGCACTTTATTTTTACTGATTCGGAACTATACATAGGATCTAGCAATTGCTATGAAAGTCGTTGACATCATTGCGCCTGGTGCGGGAAATCAAAGGTGGCATCGCCACCGCCATTTTTTTTCGAGCATTTTCTGGCTTACCAAGCGTCTCCTAGTGACAAGCGCGATATTCAAATTGTGAATGAGCAAATTACTAATATGAAAAAAAATGTTGACTCCCTTTAGTGTACCTTTGATGGTCGTTGCTGATCGCCACGCGAAATTCACACTCGTTCTGTTTCAACTATAGTGAAAAACACCAGAGCCCTGTGCCTATAACAAAGAGCTAGGAACTAGAAAATCAAATTGTCATCGGCGTGTTCTCGAAAAAAAAACGTAGAAAGATAGAGTGAAAGGAGACTCGGTGTGCGGCGAGTGTTTGCGCAGCAGTGCAAACGCTTCGCGGAGACCTTGGTGGCACTGAATAGTCTCGCCGAAACAAAAAAAAAAAATGAGCGCCAATTTACTGGTCACACACACTACAAACAGTGCGTGCTCACTCGCTGCAAACTCGGAGACGGGAAGGTTGGCATTCTGACGAATACAAAGAAATCGTACGTAGGGGTTAGTGAACAGCATTTTCAGCATAATCGAGCACACCGTTTAGCCGAAAGGGGCAGAAAGATAATTACTTCCGAGTCATCAACGTTGCTCTTTGCAGCCTATTTCAGTGAGAGGAAGCCGGTGTGGTCGGCTTCTCGGGTGAGCGTGAACCCATTACGTCGGCTGCCAGGGTGCCCAGCACTCGGCTGTCTTCACGTCTGGCATGCAATTTTTTTTGTTTGTTTGTTTGCTGTTTTGCGCGGCTTCATTATTTCTTCGTTTTCGCGACAGGCGCGTTGTTTTGTTTTCGTCGATGGAGCAACGAAGTTTGCCGTTCTAATCACTTTTCTTCGTGATTGTGGCACGAGCAGACACTCCTTCTAGCCATCGTGATGCTCGCTTTCGTTCCGAACGAACAGAAAAAACTATCGCGGACAAACACGCGCGCCTATTCGCGCCATTCTTCGACACCATCAAGGCCGTGCTGGTCCACCGGTTCATCGGGTGCAGTTCAGATCGTTTGTTTATTGCCGGATCCACTTGAAGAGCGTTTATGAAATCGCAGTGTCGATACGGCTGCTTTTTTTCTCATTCACGCCGATCTGCCGAGAGCATGCGTCATTCATGGATGCTCGCAAGCCTGCCCTTTGTGGAAGCGTGTGTTCACGTGTTTGGAGACTACACTCAGGGACACATGCGCGTGATGATTGCTGCGCTGTGTTTCGGCCACTGCCGGCGGCAGCACCAGTGGCTGCGCCGAGATCCTTGAAGACGACATCGCGAGAGCAAACCTTGCGGGCCATTTACGGGAATGCTTTCCACGCTTAGTTTTCGGGGTTGCGCTGGTCACAAGCCGCCGTTTGGTGCATGACACGCAAAGGCCTCGGACGGCAGCCTGAACAATAGGAGGGCTCCGAGAGCTTCCGATCCGCGCGTTTTGGCACAACTAGATGGATGGATGAATAGATGGATGGATGATGAGAAACCGGAGAACCTTGACACCTTTATTTTAGCGCAGTGGGTGGAGCGAACTACGGCGAAATTCCAGCTTCTTGCGAAGAGTGGGTAAATTCTGTGCTCCTCCCGCGACCTTCTGACGCATCTATTGCGTGTTGCATGTTTGTTTACTTTAATCTTTCACGTGCGTGAGGCATGTGTGTCAGCCTCCGCCCACCCTGGCGCGTGTTCTCGAGGCAAGTAGGCGTTGATACTCACTCTGCTTCCTCCCGAGAAAGAAGCGACAATCTCGTATGGGCTGCCGATAGTGTACACACCTGTGCTGGTGGTTTTGTTAACCCCGAATCGCCTCTACCATTCTTTGCAGACAAGGCCACCTCCCACTTATTGTGCATCCTCTATAATCGCATAGTGTCCGAGCATCGCCTCGCTGAGTAGTTTGGCATGATTCTCGCGTCCGACGCTCGTATCGAACGTTTACTCACGAACGAGGCGTCAAAGTTCGCGCTTCATAAGGTTTCACGTCAGGAGCAACCTCCAGCGAAAGTGCCTGGCGCGCGTGATCATTGTTACGAGAATAAAGCCTACTTTATATGCGCGCGTGGCTCGCCAGGAACCTCGGTTCTTGACAGATGGCAGGTGCTTTGTTAGGTACAAAAATGAAAAAAAATCTTGAACAAATAATCATAATGAATATTTTTCGGGTCTTTTCACGTCGTTGATACAGAGCAGCTTCATGGTGGCTCTATTTGTGCTCTGCGCAAAAAACGTGCGCACCCTGCCGATGAAGAACTGGCAGCTGGCTTGCTTTCAATGAGCTTCATTTATGCGTAATGTTGGAGGAAGACACATTTTGTCGCTCAGCAGGCCATATATTCTAAGCGCTACGCTGTTATTTGGCTATATAGGAGCAGTACTGTTGCAGCGCTTCGGCGCTCTGCTGTATGAACATACTGATTATAAATAGGCGAAGTTTGCAAAACATTCCGGTGCGACCTCGGTAGAGAAGTACAGTACGTTTCACTCTAAAATCCCCCTCAAATCAGTCGTTTGAAGTGATTGTAGTAATTTGTAGCGATTGTTGTAGTGCACTAAACTGTGCATATCTGACAACTCTTGACTGGAGTGCGAAAATGTGTTCTGTTCTCAAGATTTGGGACATCTGTACGCGGCGCTCTTAGTGGAAGCAACCGCGTCCTGCCGAAGCTGAATGGGAAATATGAAAACAAAAAAATCTTTCCAAAAAAGAAGTTAGTTATGAAAATGAGTGCCGATTATGTGCAGTCGAAGCTCACTGGTACATCATTGGTGAAATTGCGGTATCGAACTACGAAGCACGTGGTTTTCCGGTACAATTGAACACCACCCATAGAAATGCATGAGGCCTCATTGCGAAACATCAAGCACACTGGGAAGCCAGATGGATTCTGGTGCTACACTGTAAGTTTACCAATATGTTCCAGTGGAGCTCTGCCACATTTAACCGGGAGTCGTTTTTTGGCGACTAGCTTTTTTCTTTGGATATAATTTTTTCGTACACGTCACATTCAGTTACAACAGGCTTCAACTGTAACCAACGAGAGGTGGCGCGACATGCGCACTAGCCCGATGCCTCATCGTGCACATAAAAGCTTGCCAGTTGAATTCAAGATCTTTATTATTTATTTAGTGTCAGTCTATCCCAAATTTTTGCTCACGGTCGCCACCAACTTTCTTTCATGACCTATAACGCCAACGCCGACATCAGAATTTCTGCGAAACGAGCTCGTTGAACACTGTCGCATAAATACAATGCGAGACGGCTCAAGGTAGCATACTCACCTACGCCTGTGACGTCAGCGAACTCAGAAAAACAATAACACACATTTTTTTTTTCGCTCTACACACGTGAAAGCAGCTATTACAGGAGCCGGACACACGTGGTGGGATGCACCTCGCTGTTTGAACATCGCCTATATTCCTAACAAAGCTAGACCTAACAATGTCACCTTATTTAACTAACAGAACCAAAAAGAGGTAGGCTATCATTGTACCGTTCAATGGAAATGTCTAGACAAAGAACGTAATTATAATTGTCAAAGACTGAGAGCCACCAGAGCACAGTGCGTGGCTCTTTCAGTACAGGGACAAAACGTGTAACGTTACGGTGCAAGACTTTTAATTATTTCGCGCCAGCAGACATCGCAAGATTGACTCTCCTGGAATTCTATGCGCTTTATTAAAAAAAACGCCTTTGCGACTCGCTCGTTATGTTTGTTCACTGACTATTCTTTTGTGAAAACTTGTGTTAAGTTCGGGCGCAAATCACACTTGAAGCTTTTTTTTCGCCTGCAGCCTATGGCACAAAAAAGTGATTGCTGATGTAGTGGGAATGCAAACTTTTGCTTGTGGTGTATTAATGCTGATTTTTATTAGGTATTCTTCACCTAGCATACTCCTGTGTCCTGCACGAAGTGCTGCTGCTATAGCCACAAGACTGCACGAAGCAGGTTGGCTATAGCTAATTCTTTACGAAGGATATAAATAAGAGTGATAAAGAGAACGTGAGTTGATAATAATCTACATGAGTAAAGAAGTTGTGATGACTTTGATGAATACCGTACATTGCATGCGCTTGATTAAACAGCCCCGAGGTGGTTGTTTTGACAGAAGTAAAGAAACGCAAACGACTACAGCAGACAGAATAAGTGAGAGAAAATTAGGTAATTTGCAGGTGTCTGAATCATTAGAAGAGAGCGTTGCTAAGAGTTGCTGAAGCCGGCCGTTTCACGGAGTGCCTAATTAGCCTGATTATAAGGACGGAGATTACAGTTCCGCTTCGCGTGAAAATTATGGCTGAAGCAGTTAAGCACGAAGACTGGATATTTCCCCCCCCCCCTATAATTTATGGGCAGTGATTAATACGGCATGGGCGAAATGTTTGTGCCAGTAAATTTAGCATGTACAATTGCAAACTCATCGATAGGTCGATCAGCACGAAGCACGATGCTGAGAGTGCATGCAGCCAACTACATCTGATGCACAGCAGAAATCAATTTCTGCTGAAACAGTCATGAAGTAGCTGCATATTCCACGAATGCCTGGCTTTAAGCATATTCTCGTGAGGCGAATCGACATCTTCGTATGATAATAGTAGTTGTGTTGTTATTTTACCATCTGTTTTGACTACACTGGCCAAGGGCATAGCCAGAATATCTTAAGATGGGGGGTAAGGAAGTTGTATCATTTTTATATGTTCTTGCATGAAGTTTTTGTGTATGCGTGCACATATACAGATCCCACATTGAAACAAAAAAATCGCGCAAGAGCTAGTGGCGCAGACTGGAACCAACAGCGGAGCTGGTAGCCCTTACGTGTGTTCAGTTTTGCTATACAAGTTGCGGCAAGCAACGAATGTGCTGCTCTGATTTCAGCAACGGGCCTAATATCACCGTCTGTGATGTCAAGCGCAAAACTGCTGCTGCATAAATGGCTCCATTGACATTTCTCACCTCCTATCTAACTTTTTCCCTTTTCTCCAGTGCAGGATAGCCTACAGTGCTCTCTCCTGATTAACCTCCCTGTCTTTGTTTAATCATTGTTCTCTCTCCTTAATTTTCCCCGATCATTCTCCATATCTGTTATTCCCTTTATTCATTTTGACGTCCTTACTCCTTTTCTATTTCTTTGTCCTTTTTTTTTCTTTCTCTTTTTGTGTGCCTCTCTGGTTTTTATATTTTCTGTCTCCGTTCTTTATCGCCTTCTATTTTGGTTTACTTTCACCTCTTCAAAATTTGTTTTTTCAATATTTTTACTCCACACGGTGGTCTACAGGTTTCGGGATTGAATCCCGATCACGGCGGAAAGTTTTCGATGAAAGCGAAAACGTTCGGTGCCAGTGTACTTTGATTTAGGTGCACGTTAAGGGGACCCTTAAGTGAAAAATGATTTTTTTTTTCGCGTATTACTAAAGTACGATTCCACAATTCCGAAAACGTCACTTTAACTACGAAACAACGCTCGGTAAGCGAGAAGACACGCAGAAAGAATAATTAAACGGGTGCAGACGCCACCTTGAGATTATTTCATTTATTTCATTTATTGCATTCTTAAAGGCCCGAGGCATTACATAAGGGGGGGGGGAGGGCAAAAAATACGCTGTAAGTGTGTATAATTCAAGTTGAACAAATTATTATAAACAGTACAGTTCTAATATGGTAGTTTGGTCAAAGATGACAACAAGAATGAATCAAATAACACACAAAAGAAACGCTGTGGCTGGGAATTAGAGTACAAACAACTAGGCACAAGCAAATTAAACATACAGTACGTTGGTAGAATATATTTACAGCCACGGGTTAATGGGTGGAATCAAAGTGGAATTCCAATTTTGCGCGGAATGATGTGCGGTCAGGTGTGGCAACAATGGTGTCGGGAAGGTGATTCCAAAGTGTTATTGCTTGGGGGAAAAAGGAGTCGTTCATTGCGGATGTACGGCCGTTGATTCGTGCAATGGGGTTTGAATGGTTAATGCGGGAAGAAGTTCTCTTTGGGGGCTGTAAAAGTTCGTGTCTTAATTGGGGTCGGAAAAAGAAACTGTGGAGGAGGCATAGGCGAGAGATGAGGCGGCGCGACGCGAGTGATGGCAGTTCAATTGATTGTTTTAGGGCGGTGACGCTGATTTCTCTGGAGAACTGTGAGGTTATAAAGCGGGCAGCGCGGTTTTGAACTGCTTCTAGTTCGCTAACGAGGTATGCCTGGGATGAATTCCAAATGGACAAATGGACTATTATCGCACCAAAGGAACCTTTAGCCTTGATTCCGGACCCTGATAATAAATTTAGGATGATGAAACTTCCGAGTACACAGAGTGCAGCTTATCAAACTAAACTAAGTATTTGTTTCACTTTAGTGTCCCAATAAAAAACCTCAAGTGGTCGAAATCGCTAGAGCCCTCCTCTACAGAATCTCTTATAATTATGCCGTCGTTTCGAGGGGTTATTTATTATTAGTTAATTACTCCTATTTCTGGTCTGTACTTCTCTCAATTTATTTATTCAATTTATTAAATTTATCAATTCATTCTTTCTGCCTCGTTCTCTCTTTCTCTCTGTCTTGAGAGACTTGCCCCACGCCAGCTTGAATTATTGCATTGCACGCCAGACAAATCGTCGCAGTTGGAGAGCACACACCAGGCGCACGTATTCGGTGATCGAACCAAATGAAGAATACAACGAAGAGAGCAGGCAGAATGGCTGGGTTGCACGCGCTCATGATGTCGGGGCGAATGTAGGAATTTCACAGGAGGGAGAAGGGGGTGGCCAGCTATCAATTGGCTACGATTCGCATAATACGACCACAGAAATTCATGATTTCCCATAACAATGCTTATACTGCCAGACGTGTCATTCGGGGTCGGAGAAAGGTTGCAACGATTGTGATGTGTTATCACAGGTAAAAGATTCGAGCTGCGTGACGAT
The DNA here is from genome assembly GCF_013339725.1 of Rhipicephalus microplus. NCBI lineage: Eukaryota > Metazoa > Arthropoda > Arachnida > Ixodida > Ixodidae > Rhipicephalus > Rhipicephalus microplus. Next base: position 163,443,935 of record NC_051171.1, on the reverse strand, counting down.
TGCTCCAGATACATCTCCAAAATGGGTGAAACCAACATTTCTCGTTCCTAGGACGAGGTATAGGCCTTTACGGAAGAGCACTACTTTTTCCGCCACATCACTTTTTCGTGCGTGTGCTCTTCCACGGGACAATAAGGCCAAGACCAGAAAGTTGGGCACAGGGTAGTCGGCTGTAAGAACAAAAAATAAAACAAGCACTTCGAGTGACACAGCAAGATTTTGTGGTCAGGAGTGCAACGCATTATGAACGCTCAGGTCACTAGTTCAGAGCTGGACTTGTGGCTGTCCGGCTTCTGCCGGTGCCCTAGAGCGTGTTGGTGTTCCTTTGAGAGGCAGCTGGTCCCGCTAAATACTTTCGCTTCATTAGTAGTCTTATTAATTAACTAGCAACTAGTTAAGCCTTAAATGGTTTATATACACCATCACATGTATAAAAGCGTTTCTCGCTGTAGAAAAATTATCTTCGATTCCCTAACCTACTCAGAGCTTTTTCAAAAACATCACTGCTGGCGAAACTTTTCCAGAACCAGCCACACATGTGGGGCCTCTCAATTTTCATTTCATAGCTCTGGCATGCCAAAAACTGAAAGACAAATTACTGTATAGCTTTCTAGTTCATTCTTCTTAAAATTAATATAATTGCCGGCCCTTTCACAGATGGGCGATTCAAGTGCTGACCGATAAGAGTTAGTGGGTACGTTGCCAAATATGCACAGTTTCACAATATTGCCTCACATTGGCACCTGTTACGCTATATGAACGCTTGCACAGCATCGCCCTGAGATTCTCAGCGCTCGGGTAACGACACCAGTTTATTCGTCTTACTTTTTAACACAGAGCAAATCATACAGTATTAAGCAGATTCATAAACTTTTGTATACGTATAGTACGAAGCACCACAAAGTTCCATCTTTGGTAGCTTTCAAAACCCTAGTCCGCAGGCCCGCAGTTAACTACGTTTCAAATATTGGCCACATTGTTTTGATGCCCTGAATGACCCCGCAGACACAGCGTCATTGAGGAACCATCACTTCAAAGCACAGCTGTTAATCTCCCTTCCTTGGGTTGAGCGTAGTTTCTTGATCACCCTCTCCCAAACGGTAACCAAGCAGCGAGAAAAGCAAAATATCTGCCGTCTCGTGCTCTTCAGCCCACGTGGCACACATCTTTTTCAATTACATTGAAAGTTGGGCTAGTACACTAATTTTTAACACTTCTGTGCAATGTTGACACGTTTTTTTATTTGCTTTTACATTCATGTGTTCTACAAATAAAGCTTATCAGTTTGAGTCAGCGCTCGTCCATGTCCCTTCTGTTCTCTTCCGTCTTTGTCGCTCTTCCCCGGTACTTGAACAAGCTGCACTTCATTCACAGATGCCGGATGAATCAGTCTGGAAGATTCACCCCTGAAACTGATAATAAAAATGTAAAAGCAATAAGAAAATAAAAAAGTACACAGAAGTATTGTTTTTAAACTGCAGTTCGAGCAGCCTCAGCAAAAAGTAAAGAAGGAAAGAAAAAATACAAGTGTAATAATGAATTAAACATGTGTTGTTGGGGACTGAAAGGTTATGGGTTGGACTCTCAATGTTAAAACATTTTTCTTTGTAATTTGATCATTTTCATTATTTCTCGTCATTTACGTGACGAAAGTAGGTAACTAAAGTCTTGGTGTTCATTGATATTAAACTCATTGTGTGAAAAAAAAGTTGACAAAGACCAACTTTCATGTGAGGAATACTATGGGACACCAAAGTGGACGACCCACTCTTTCAACGATGCATTTTTTAGGAGCGAAGCTCCTTAAGGCGTGGGCTGTGCGTCCTCTGTATGTAGCCACCTGTCGTTCAGTTCTAAGTATTACTCTAGCCACCGCCCGATCTAAAGGGTACAGCCATATCCATCCGTCCATCCGTCCGTCCGTCCGTCCGTCCATCCATCCATCCATCCATCCATCCATCCATCCATCCATCCATCCGTCCGTCCGTCCGTCCGTCCGTCCGTCCATCCGTCCGTCCGTCCGTCCGTCCGTCCGTCCGTCCGTCCAAAAGATGCAAGATGTTATAAACTAGACGGCGGTACGTGTAGTTGATTATGAAAGATGCGAAGTGTTATAAAATAGGAATGATGCCACATATGGCGCGTGTCATCGTTCGATATAGTGCGGCGACGTACGCTAGGGGGAGTGTTGCAATAAAATCGAGTGGGCAAAATGTACGGAGGATTCATGGTTTACCAGGTTTACCTCCGGAGCTTCGCCCACTCATCATCATTCACTTCGTGGATATGGCGGCATTTTTTGCTTTAAGTTTCAGTAAATATTCACTAAGAACTTACTTGTAGTTACTAAATTCATCAGGCTTAACAATGCGGACAGAACTTAAAGTGGCGGTGGCATTTAAGTGGGGCCGTGGCCCATACCACAATCCCACTAGCCCAAAACGCGTATCCCAGCAGCACATCAATGCAACCAGTATCGCCTTCATCCTAATCATTTACAATATCCGTTTCGCACATAATCATCATCGTTACAATTTGTCAATTTGTTCACTCCCTCCTCGGTCCGCTTGATCTGCGATATTCCTTCTCCTGTTCCAACAACAACAACAACTGCGACGACAGCCTAGGGTACGCAAAGGCAGCGTCACTGTAAAAATCTAAAAATAAAAAATAAAAAAAAAGGAATTACCTATAAATAAAATAAATACTTAAAATTTAAATGAGAAAGTCACTTGTTTTGCCGCATGGGGCTAAGCAATGATTACCGTAGCTACAAATTGGATTGTTACAACACCAAGCAACTTCATCTGTATCCCATTCGGCATAATTATAAAAACGCCGGTGAAAGAGAACACAGTTGTACGTATAGTCTGCCATGCGCACCATCACAGGTGGTTGTTGTTAGCACATGCCTTCTTGGGTACTTTTTAATACGGAACGCGTGTATGTATGAGCATGGGAACACGTAGCACAACTTGGAGTTAGTCAATTTGCTGCGCTGATGTGCTTGTTTGGTTGCTGTAGTTTAGCTATTTCGTTTGTGTCATTGCTACTTGCAATGGGGCTGAACGGGATGCGCTTGATAAATAAAAAAATTCCCCAGTAATTGTCGTCATACGTTGACAAAGTGAGCTCTGTTGAGTCAAATTAACTGCACGAAATTCAATACTTCGTGGTGTAAAGAATAAAAAAAACCACTGCGGGGAGCCGCGATGTCGCGCGTAATGAGGCAATATATATTGTCGGACAGCGAGTCGAGTAATGATTTCCTGGTAACAGAAAATTGGACTCATTAAAATAATTAGGAGTAATGCAACTGTTATGCACTGGTTGTTACGCAACTGGGAGAAGAGGCATACAGGCACCCGCATGGACGGACGCTAAGGCGAACGAGTGGTGTTCTTACGCTTGTCCGAATGTCGCCGCTGAAGTGGTAAAGGCAGGTGCGGCTGCGTCGCTGAGAGGGCCACTTGAGAGATACATAATAATAAAGTGAGACGCTGAAGCACAGTTATAAGAGCGCCCTCTGACGTTCCATTAGGAGAGATGATCCAGGACTGTAAGCAAGTCTCTTGAGCGATGGAGGTCGAGTGGACGTGCAGCGGCCCCCGAGAGCTGGACTGGTCTGCCCGTAGCATCTTCCGGTCCAGTCTAGTTCCGTGCACTGTCTCATGAACTGGAGATGTGCAGCGGGGGTGAAAACCTCCGAGACCTCGCTACCATGCACCTTTAGAGAAAAAGTTCGCCAACAGTTTGTACAACTATGCGTTTAATAGGTTCAAGCGTACTTTACAACGTTCGTGGTATTCTTTCACTATACAGCATTTAGTAAATTTAGTAAGAAGCCCAAACAAAATTTCGTTTACCAGGACTTCTTTAACGTTCACCCAAATCTTAGCACACGAGCCTACAGCTTTTTCGCACCCGTTAGAAATGCAGTCGCCGCAGCTGAGGTTCAGTTTCGTGAACGATTACCTTAGCCACTAGAACAGCACGGTGGGCCTGTAAAGATATATACTTCATGATAATTGTTCGGTTTAATTTAATGTACTGCCAAACCCCGGTTTATTGTGAATGCAAAGCATACTCAGAGGTAGGTTAGACTAGTGTGTATATGTTTCCTAATTAGGCCCACAATTCACACAAAAAATTAAACTCTATCAGTACACAATTTCGCTGGAAGCCATTGATCGGCAAGATGATGGAGCTCACTCAAATTCACTCACGAAATATATTTTGCGCTTACGGTTCACTCGGACTCTGACTCGCGAAAATTTTCTTCAACCACACTAACTCTTAGTTAAACGAACCGGGATGTTACTCACGCAGACTCCGTCAGGCTCACGGCTTAATCTGTCTGACTAATTGATTGATTGATTGATATCTGTGGTTTAACGTCCCAAAACCACCATATGATTATGAGAGACGCCATAGTGGAGGGCTCCGGAAATTTTGACCACCTGGGGTTCTTTAACGTGCACCCAAATCTGAGCACACAGGCCTACAACATTTCCGCCTCCATCGGAAATGCAGCCGCCGCAGCCGGGATTTGATCCCGCGACCTGCGAATCAGCAGCCGAGAACCTTATAGCCACTAGACCACCGCGGCGGGGCTCAGTCTGACTAATTTAGAGTCTGTCGATGCAATGGTGAATTCACCTACTATGCTGAATACTGTCCCTGCGATGGAGGAACGCATGAAAGTATTACGTCAGAACCCTTGTTTTCATACTGAGGTTCTGACAAAAAGTTGGCGGCTGATACTGCATTTAAAGTAGTCAATGGATTTTTTAGATTAGGGAACAATCAGAGGAGGAAGAAGATTTGGGGTATAGGCTGCTTTTCATCTGTTTAATGTACAATCGAAAGGGAAATAGCAAAGCATCATTGCCTGTTGCAGTAATATCGCACAAGTAAGTTTCCTAAAAAGCGTTGTATATTGCTGTTTCACCTGTCAGCGCAAGTTCCACAAGGGGACTTTTTTTCTGCGTTCTTTTTGGTGCTGTCTACTGGAGTTGTTGAGACAAATATTCTTATTTTGTTAAACGTTGTTGCTTCTGTCATATCTTAATAATTTAGATGAATGTTAACGGATTTAATGTGTTGCTATATTCTCTCGGTGGGTGATAAAGTTTTAATAGTTCGAAAAATTCGATACGTAGCATGGGAAACAATATCATGCGTAGCATGCAGAGGGAAGGTAACTGTGGTATAACCTTTTTTTAGTGAAACGTTACCAAATGAAGCTAAAGATGTGTACAAGTGTTATATGCACAGAAATGTACATTGAGCAGTTGAATATGTTTCATATAATCGGTTGTTTACCGTTGCACAACGATGCTACGAGCAACGTGGTTATTACCTGCACCAGGAGCGGTAAGCTGAAATATACCACTTGAGCTTGCGAGGATTGGTATCCCTGGATAGTGCTACGTAAACCAACTCTAACACATGACGCTCTACTACAATTGGCGCTAACCCGACATTCAGACTGTATCATTAGAGCACATATGTAATGTTTATGAAATTATATGGGCGCTAATGCACCCACTATTGACGTTTCATCGACATTACGCCTGCATTGGGTCTTCTTCCGCAAGAGTTCCGAGACCTGACGTGGCTCTGTGGCAGAAGACTTGATTGCCACGCGCAATGCTTGAGTTTGACTTCTGCTGAGACTACAACATTTATTCTTTGTGTTTCTCGGGTGAACGCTGCCGATGTTGGTTTTTGTTGACACTCGCGCACTTAAATTACCAATGTCTGTTCCCGCAGTTCCTTGGTAAATATAATTGTTCCACAACTTGTGGCACATACACGCATGCCGGGGCCCGTAGTATATAGGGGTATGTGCCACATGAATCTGGTTTGACGACGTAGGTGACTGGGCTTTCACGTTATTAACGCCATAGTTGTAAGAGCTCGTTTCACAGATGCTTCGGCGTCGGCAACCGTTGGTTGTTAGGGAAAAACTATCTTGTGCGTGACTGAAAAGTTTAGAAATGGCAAATTAAATAATTCTGGGTTCCAGTGGGGATCGAACCCAGGTCGCTTGCGTATCAAGCGGGTGTTCTACCACAATGTCGCGCGTCCGTTTGTGAATACAATAAAAAGAATTTCTCTGCTTGGCAATGCAGTGAAAGTAACTTGTTTTTTTTTTATATAAACACACATGTCCTGTATGCATGCTTCACAATACATCATAAAATATTGCAGTAATAATGCATGGTACATGCGTTCATTGCCATCGGGCGCCAGATCATGTCATAATTGTCATATTGACTTCATGGTTGAAAGCCAGTCACCATTACAAAAGGCACGCACGTTGCGGTGCCTATTCTCATGAGGACATGTAGTGGGTGCGAATCAAGTTCGGAAAGATTTCATGCACTAACTGTTTAAAGGATGTACTAGGGACGGGGTATTGCAATCGCGTTCTTTCTCTAAAAGCGGAGCTTAAGAGCCCCAATCTTTTTAATGTCACTACTCATGACCAGTTAGACATTTTTTGTCAAACCTTCTAACCCTCCCATACTGATTTCGGTTTACCCCAACTTAAGGAGGTTGGCTATCACGAGAGCACTTAGATGTAGTCGACGATATAGAAACGTAGATAGAAACGCTCAAAGTGTTTACAGTACGCAGAGGAATGCTTGATATTTAATAGGTGCTAGGGCTCACAGTGCGTAGCACTTACCGGTGCGGGCTTTTTCTGTTGCACCATCGCAACAGTAACAACAAACAATAAATGTACAAAATTAAAAAAAAACGGAAAAAAAGGAAAATTGGGTGTATTTTCTTCATTTCTTCTTTGAAGTTTTCCTTCGTGTTTCATCGATTTCCGTTATTTTGGATTTGTGTATTTTAGCGTAAGTGATTGAAAGAAAATTACGAAAGTGACAGCTCTTCTTGAAACGACTAGCTCCTATATACTACAAAACGAGACACTCATGAAGAACCACACAACTCCGACGTCATTATTGTCTGGTTCTGTGTTGCGTGGTTCAGTGTCCAGTTTCTGTGCTGTTTAAATATGTCTACACACCAAAAAAAAACACAGCCAAAACTGACATTTCTAAATAGCCCAGGTTAACCGCTGGAATACATTTTGGTGATTTTTTTTTTGTTTGTTGACACGCATGTCACGGGATCAAATACCAACCATGGCGGCCATATTTTCGGGGAAGGCTAAAATGCTCTTGTACTCAGATCTAGCTTCATGTTATATAACTCGATGTGGTAGAAATTTCTCGAGCCCTCCTTTACGCGTTCCTCATAATTAAGTTGTCATTTCGGTACGTTAACCCTTAACAAGTTTTAATTGTTAATATTGACGCGTTCCTTCCTTAAATTTTCTTATCGCACCGTTACGCGGTACGCGATTCTCAGAGGAAACCGCGCCTACAGTGCTCGAGAAGCTTCAGGGCTGCCGTAGATCACTTTGTTACACCCACGTCGTGAGCATTTCAGATTATTTTGGAATCTACGTCGCAGCTAGCGATAACGCCAGAATGTTCTATGACGTGCGTATAAATACCAACACGCTTCGCCGCTTGTCAGTTGATCGACGGCCGACGCTGCATCCGCCGCTATCCTTGCAAATGTGCCGCTGTAAACCGACTTTCCGTTTATACGGCACAGGTTCGCCCAAATGAACAGTTTGATCTGACCACCTAGTCTCCTGCCTTCAGCCACGTCATGACCCCGTGACGATACTGTTCGGCGAGTTAAATGAATGGTGTTAGATTCAAACACTTCGCTAATACGTTTCACGTAGGACACCGAGAACATAGACAGTCCATATATATTTGCGGTGCCGTGTATCCGAGCCGAGCTGTACGTGCGCGATGCATGCAACTGAGACGTGCGGAGTCGCCGCCACCACGTGCTCCCGTTGTCCGATCAGCGCAGTAGTGCATCATCCATTCGAGAGGGCTGTCGACCTGCTAAGAGCGTACGACAATGTTCCGTGCTACCGCGCACCGTGAGAAGAGGCACTCGTCGCGGCGTGCCAGTTAGAACGGCGTCGATGAATCGAGTCGCAGACAAAATAGCCGGTAAGTGACTTGCGTAACATGGCCGCGTTAGCTGCGTCGATGCAGCTCGAGAAGGAGCGCACGTAACGAGCATGTAATGGCCTTGCATCACCAACAGCCGCCGTCATCACGGACAAAAAAAATAAACGTCAGATAGCAATGCGCTCGCTCCTAATCTACGTGGCATAGCCTTTTGTTTCGTTTTGCTGTCAAGAGAGGACTCTCTTGGCACGCCGAATGCACATTTAGCCCTGACTCGTCGTAAGTGTTCTGCCTGACATGTCTCTTTCAGGTGCCAATGGCACTATCGGCTAATTTTAATGTGCAATGAAAGCGTACTCATTACGATGCCAAATAATTAAGTTTGCCTCCCAGAAGGCTCGTGGATAATGCAGATCACCATGTTCATTGCTCTTGACATGTGCGTACTCCCTCGAATTATCACTGATCGTTCATCTCATATAGACACGATCACTGGTCGACACCATGCGTAAAGACCCAAGGTTTCCAAGATAGACGGGTGCAGAGTTGCCCTTCCGGAGAAATGAGGGCGAGGGAGCAAAGGTTTACTACATCGTCACCTTTCCTATGAAGTCCAGATATAGGGCAGACTTCGCGCCTTTCCCTCTTAGGTAACTATATAGGCTGACTAAGGAGACTCATCTCTTTAATGCAACATGACTCTGCTGAGGTGAGGCTATACGCTTTATCGTTTATGGTTAGGGGTGGCATTGACAAAACATTATTATTCCTTCAGCATTAGAATAGGCGGCAAAGCTCTCTGTAATATCTGTCATTGCGAGGGGGCGCACAGCCGCAGCCTGTGTGACTGTCCGGTATATATTGTTCTAAAACAGTCACTGCCGTTTGTTGTAACACCCCTTGAGAATATAGAAATGTGTGTGAATATATTCTTGCATGTCGTTGACAGGGGACATCGCAGCTGAAGGCGACCAAGGAACAACTGATGTTTTAAATGCGGAACATTTCGTATGCGCCCGAAGTCAGGCATTGTGTGTCGGCGTTGTTCCCACACCCCCTGCGCAAGCTCGCGCTTCGCGTATCGTGCCGCATGTTTGCATTTCGCACCAACTGATTTCTCCCTGCACATTCTCTCTCTCGCCTCGCAAGGCCGATGGAGGCAGCGTCTGCTATGTTGAATTCCAATGGCAGATCCAGATCAAGTTTTTCTGCTCTGAGCGGAGCAATCACATTCCAATGGCGAATCGGGAGCGTGGATTGTGTGTTCCAAGGCAGATTGGGAGCAACCGCAGGATCACCGATTGCTCCGTGCTAATCAGTGAATTTGACCGGAAGTTCAAGTGACGTATTCTGTGCGGCCGCCTTTCATCCAATCGCCGATGGATGTCCGGCAAACGCTTTGTGCTCCCTCGCATCCCTCTCGTGCTCCCTCGCGATATATCCGCTCACCAACAGCTCCCGTCGAGACGCGTGCGTTCCGATTGCAGATTTGGCGAAAGCGATCCCGCTCGGATCTGCGCCCTCCATTCGCAATGCGGCCCAGCGCTCTCAATCTGCTCTTGGAATTCAACACTAGCAAAAACCGACTGCTCGAGCTGCAGAACCGTTCGCTGGCCACAGTCACACATCAGCGTCCCACCACTCATTGAAGGCAACGCTTATCCTTCACTCTGTAAATAGAATAAAAAAATTCAGCAGATCCCACGTACCTAGGAATCAACTTTATGCGAAGCACGCGGAAGGAAGGCGACCGTAGTTGCATTTTTTTTTTTTGAGGGGCACGTCATAAATGACACTAAATATATGTACAAATGTTGCACGCAGAGACATATGTTGAAGAGATGCAGATGTTTATATAGCCACTTTTCCACTTGCACAACGATGTCAGCTGGAAATGTGTTTTAGCAACACCAGAAGCTGATATGAAGCGCTGATGCTCGCGAAGATGCACGTGACGGCTGTATGAAAAGAGTACATGTGTAATGTTTATAAAGTTGGGTAGGCAGCACTGCAACCACTATTGACGTTTCACGAAAATTAGCGTCTATTTGAAAAGTAGTTACGAGACCTGGCGTAGCTTTGTGGTAGAATGCTTGACTGCATGCCACGCAGAATGCTTGGGTTCAATTCCTGCTGGGACCATGAAATTTACTATTTGCATTCGTCGGGTGGCCAACACTGCCTATGTCAGGTTTTTCTTAGCACTGACATTTATTCTATGCCTTCGTTGGGTCGAAGCTGCCGATGTCAGGTATTGGTTAACGCTCACGCATTAAAATTGCCCATGTGTGTTCTCGTCGTTCCTGGGTAGATACTAAGTATCAGTCACCTGTGGCACATACCCACTTACCAGTCGCACATATCCGCCCGTGAGTATGTGCCACTGTCGGGCGGGAAGTGTTCGACGTACGCGACGGGATCATGACATCATTCATGTCTTGACCAGCGCGTCATATTTGTCAAACCATCTTACCCAACCATGCTTTGGTTCACGCCAAGTTAAGGGGGTGAGCACGAGAGCACCCAAGCATAAGCGGCTGGATAGATAGATAGATAGATAGATAGATAGATAGATAGATAGATAGATAGATAGATAGATAGATAGATAGATTAGATAGATAGATAGATAGATAGATAGATAGATAGATAGATAGATAGATAGATAGATAGATAGATAGATAGATAGATAGATAGATAGATAGATAGATAGATAGATAGATAGATAGATAGATAGATAGATAGATAGATAGATTCAAAGTCGCCGAAGTTGGCTAAGAAATTCTTCAGTTTTAATAGAGACGAAATAACAATTAAGCATTTCCAAGCCATCTCTTGCCTCAAAAGGCTGGCGCAGGCAGCGTCTACTAGTAAAAACCGACTACTCAAGTGGCTGTCTCGAGTCGCACCGCCGTTCACGGCACAGGATCACACATCAGTGTCCCACAACTCCTTGAAGTCCACGGTTCTTTTCATTCAATAAATAAAGACATCAAAGAAGAAATAACAATTAAGCGTTATCAAACCATACCCAATTACGGAAAATCACGTGATTTCCCACCACTCTGCAAAGCGTTTACTCGAGTTACCCCCGTGGGAAAATGCGAGCGGCCTTTTTTAGGGGCGAAGCTCCTTAAGCCGTGGGTCGTACATCCGCGAAGTATGGAGTAGTAGTAGTAGTAGTAGTAGTAGTGCGTTGTAGCAGTAGTGTGTTGTAGTAGTACGTAGCCAGTGAGTTAATTTGTAATTTTCTTGGTTTTAGAAAGGAGTAAACAGGTTGGGCCGCAGTGCCATGAACTAGACACGAATCGCCGGCCGTAAGAGAGTGCACGCGTTCAGCTGTGCCACCTCTCGTTCAGTCCTTGGAATTTCCGTTGGATGGCGGTACTTCTATATGCTGATTATATAATGAAAAGATGCAAAATGGCGGTACTTAAGAGTATTCACTACATGGACGGACGGATGGACAGACGCACGGACAGCTGGAAGAATATAGACACATGCACAGATGAACGTATGGACGGGAGCGTGGACGGACTGATGGATGCTTCGCCCCACTCATTCATCATCATGCACTCCGTGGGATATGCTGTGATTTTTTCAAGGACGAAGCTCCCTAAATCGTGAGTCGTGCGCCCTCGATGTATGTAGTGAGTAGGTAGCCACCTCTCGTTTAGTTCTTCAAATGTCCGCTAGAAAGCGGCACTTGTATATGATGAATATATGATGAAAAAATTCTAGATGGCGGTACTTGGAGTAATGGATGGACGGACTTACGGACAATTCATTGTTTGCCAATAAAGCCCTCCGAAGCTTCACCCCGTAATTATGCTGTGATTGTTTTTTGAGAAAAACTGACTTGGGCAAGGGCCTCTGACAGTGATGTTGCGTACCACGCCATTGTGGTGCACTGTGACTGACAGCGTGTTTGTGTGATTTGTGTTATGTGATTTCTCTCTGTTTCTTTTCACTCAATGAATATCCCCATTCCGGTTCTCACGTGTAGGGTAGCAAAACGATTACCCTCGACTGGTTAACCTCCATACCTTTCCATCTCTACTATTTTTTCTCTCTGCTGAGCTCGTCATTACAAGCAGCCGCGAACTCTTATGGACAGTACGAGTCAGGTGGTGGACTAGTCGAAAATACGTCTGAAACCTTAAGCATTTGATCAGTCCGAGGCACTTGATTGTATTTTTTTTTTCACGTTATGAATGACCACCATTCCAGTGACCGTCAATAGCGAAACGAAAGCACACAGGGCACCTTGTGAATTCGTGTAAGACGGAACGAAGACGAAAGTCACCTTCTCTTCCTTAGTCGCTGCGCTGATCCTCCGAAACGTTTAGCGCGCTTAGAGCGGCTTTTCCTAGCCTCCGGGAACCGAAGCATCACGGGCTTTCTGCCGTTCATGTTGCTTCGCGCTGCCCCGTGATCACTACACATTTGACCAAGTGACGATGTCATATCACGACCTTATCATGGGATGTAAAGTACGTCATACCATAGTGACAATAACGTAATGTGGTAACGCCATCAAGTAGTAATGATTTTTTGCATCACTAGCGTCGACGCTGTCGAAGCTGACGACGGCCCATTTTCGCATTCAATGAGCCATCTATAGGTCGCTCGTCTTGAAAAAAAGGAGAGCCAGGCACAATTCGTTTTCTACTTATTTCCTCGCCACTCCTGCGTTGATCACGCAAACCACGAGAAAAAAAAAGTATTCCACAGTGTTGAGACGCCGCGCGTATGAAGGAGGAGTGCCGCCTGTACCAACTCTCGTTCACAACGGCACAAGACGAAACCCACGTTTCTCATCTTGACATCGTCTTGCTTCTTCCGTTCTCTTGCTTTTCGCCGGGGGTACACTTGGACTGGTTTTTCTTGCACGGGGCTCGCTGTGCCTTCGCGTCACGAAGGCCGTCCGCGGTCGTCGAAACTGGGACGCGATTGGAGACCGTCTCACATTGTTCAATCTCGTAAAGCCATCTGTCCTTGGGCGCTGCTGCAAACTCTCCCGGAGCAAAAGGAGTGAGCCTGGAACGGCTGCCCTGTACCGCCTTGCGAGCTGCAATTCTCCCACGTAGCCTAAAGAAGAGCCACCCTCACTTCCTTCTCTCTCTCTCTCTCTCTCTACTATTACGTGCTAAAATGCCATTTTCTTTTTTCGAGGATACCAAACGCTGAACGTTTACACCAGCACTGCGGTATTCGTTTCGCTTCGCCGAGGGTGAATTAAGACAAAAATTGTCCCAAGTTGAGCGACGAAGGCTTTGATCCCGGTCAGAATGATTGCCACACAGCTGGGGCTCGGTCGATTCAATCGCTTCGAGCTTAACGGAAGTATTTGGTCCCGAATTACGGACTTGTATCGTTTTTCTGATGCCCACCACTACCGACCTATCATTTCGTGTTCGAACAAAAGTGTTGAGCAAACACTGAATGATAAGCGTAAAAATATATTCGGCATGCGCTAAAGTAAAGTTGTACGTTGAAAGATGTGTAATGGAAGACGGTGGGCTGAAATATAATCTATTTCAACCCACCGTTTCTACGATAATGGGTCTTTTTGTTTCTCGCGAAGGACAGGGTAAAAACGTGTAAAGCTTATGATTTATTGAAAGGACACTTTACTGGTGTGTTCTTGCTTCTGAATGTAAGCATTCTTTTTTTCATATATTTTAAAAATTTGCATTTATACAAACAGACACCATCAAGGCCTGAAAACAAATCAACGCGTAAACCTGATCACACCAGATTTCCCATAAGGTTGCTTTGCAAAGAAGACGCCGAAACGACACGTTTCGATCCATGAGCTTTTACAGTGAATTTTCTTATATCAATCAGGTGTTCTCTGAGAACTCTAATATCGTTAATATTACCATCATAAGTTCAATATTAGAGGAGAAAGTGAAGGCAGAAATGTCAATTCAATCTTCGTCCTTAAGTATCACGAATTTCAAAGTGTGTTGGTGACATCGGCTGAACAAAATTTTCGGAAACTCGGTATGCTAAGTTTCTGGCCCCATCAGCATACATTGGGCCATATTTTTACCTAGTATGCGCCATAGTAAAATGAATACTGCGAGAGCCCCATCGCCATGTAAGCAGTCCATCCTTGTCTTCTCTCATCCTTTATTCCCCCTTACCCCCTTCCCCAGTACAGGGTAGCCAGCCGGTCTGAGAACTGGCTAACCTCCCTGTCTTTCCTCATTTCCCCCCCCTCCTCCTCCTCCTCCTCCTCCTCCATCCTTGTCTTATTTCGGTAAGGGGCCAAGGCGTAGCTTTCATTTTTGGAGAGCTCGATGCCGGTGGTCAGCATGGTCTCCATTTTTTTTTTTTAGCCAGGCTGAAAGAGAGATGTCCGTGAAGTTGATCTAACTCTCCGTGTGCATTCACTAGTCGTACGTTGCAACAGATTTTTTACGCGGTGCTGACTGCGCGATGAATATTCATTCATTGTCCTTCGGGCAATGCTCCTTCCACTTCACCATCGTTATCTTTCGTCGTTTTTTTTTTTCATGACGCAAGCGTGCCAACTGGCTCAACGTTTCATCTTTTGCCAATGTATTGATGTTGCCAAGTGGATGTGAATTTCCGTGGGTCTTTCCTGCGTACGTAAAACCAGTAAGCTTTTTATCAATGGGTCGATTGCACGGGGTCATTTTAATTAGTGGGCCAGAAATCCTATTGTTCAATGAAACACTACAACGAAATGTGTGGTGACATTCTAGCCGCTCGTTTCAAGCAACTTTATTTTTATTGTAAGCTGTATTTTCACATATTCGTCAAGAAAAAAAAAACTGGCACGGTCCCTTCCGCATTCATGTGAGGCGACTCGGAGACAAAGGATTTTTTTTTCTCGGTATATGTCTAAGAGAGCGCGAAACACAAGGTGCGGCTTCATGTACTATAAGCATCTTTATTTCCTTCTCTTGAGGTTGCGCCCTCTCCGGTTTTGTTCGCCGACTAATAGAGAACGCTGCAACGACATTTCGTGGCGTTACAGGCACATGGCGTCACACCAGAATCTGTGACGTCGTGATGACGTCATCACGTGACCATCATTATTTGCATCACTCGTCTCCTACGTCATGGCATGGTCGCCTACGATGGTCAAATTTCGCGTTTGTTGAGAAAATTAATGGTTTTGCCTTAATAAACGACATTATGTTAAAAAGAATCATTCATTCGCGAGTCTGTTAGTGCCGATAGTTATAGCGCGAGAATAGAACGACGACACAGAGACAAGAAGGACACGAAGGACAAAGGGACTCGTGTCTTTCGTGTCCTTCTTGTTTCTGTGTCGCCGTTCTGTCATGTCATACCAACTAGACCAAGCTGCCACATTTCTGTTAGTGCATTGATACTCGAGACTGAGTATGTGTAGCGCCGAAACAGTAAGTACACATAGACAGATCAAACACATGAACAGCTTCGATGAGCTAAACATTTTTTTCTATACATCTGTCTCTCTCTCTCTCTCATATATGTTATTAATTATGTTTTTGCATTTTACTACTAGGCGCTTCCTTTATGCACTGATTTGCCCTAGGTTGCAGACAATTTTTTCGGATGAACTTGAGCATAGATGCCGCTATAAGTCTCGAAGTTCTTTCCTTCATTCACTCCTTCGTTTAATATTCAGGCTGGCCTGACGGGATGCTTCGCAATGCTTCCTCAGGCTTGCAGTTTTTAAACCACAGCTTCGAACCGAGTGGTTGTCGCAGACACTGATAAGCCACTAAATATTTCTACGCATGCAATAACGTTTGTCAATTTCAGTCATATGTCTAGTGAAGCATGACATAAAATAAGTTCTTCTGAGATCTCTTGATGCCGCATTGAATCGGTACGCAAGACTACAGCAACAGTGCTTTTTCGTCCAGAGGGACAGTGGCAAGCCCAATGCATTCCTTCCTCAATTGTTATTCCACGTACACTATGCAGCGAAGAAGCTAGTTCTATGCGTACTGTTATATGACAGCCGTATAATCTTCAAGCTACCGACTCTAAAGGCTTATGTGCGGAGCCCCAAATTTTAATAGTTACGTAACAGCAATTGTTAGTAGAGCATTTATGAAGAAACACAACTTGCTTCTTGCATGCAAGTAAAAAAAGAACTTGTCTTCTTTTTCTGAAAATTCGATGCTTGAATGAGTATGCACATATCTTAGAGACCAGTTTAACGTGTTCTAACCTGAAGATATCCCAAGCGTTCTCTTATTAGAAATTCCTGCGATCGATCAAGCAGCGAGACAGAGTAAAGAAGGAAGGAAACAAAGAAGCAAGCTTGAAACTTCACAGAAAAGCTTCTGGTTGCCAATACTAAATAGATGTAAAAGGAAATAGAATAGAAATGTCAATGAGGGAGAAGGGGAAGCGCAGGAGGGTAGTGAAATCACTGAAGTGTGCAAGTAAATAATCCTGTATAGCCTATCACATCAGTGGGCAATGTTAAAAGTTGAAAAGATAACAAAAAGTCTATTGTAGCCACCTCATCCTAAAAGTTGTCATTTCCAGAGAAAAGGAGGTAGCACAAGATGCATTTTAGCCTGGTCCGCTCAATGGTCGTCACACTGGACGCATATTCATCGCACGCTATTGGATGTAACTAGTTACTTAGTGATCCACGTTGTGGCGTGAAATAGTTTAAGCAGAGGCATGACAGACTGTTTACTAAGTTTTTTGCAAAATGTTAGGCTTGTTTAGTTCCCTGAGATGCAAGCACAGCCATAAATGCTTTCACAAGGGCGCAGATACGACGCATATGTTTAAGTGCAAACAATTATGTTTCATTTTATAATAAAAATAGGTTGCAAGCGACACTTGAAGGCCCATCTACTTATTTTGCGTGTACGTTAAAGAACCCCACGTGGTTGAAAGTTCCGGAGTCCTCAATTACGGCGTAATCATAACCTGATCTTAGCTGTAAAAACCCCAACAAATTTTATTTTCTTATTAACAGATTGTGCAGGCCCTCCACGGGCTCATGCAGGGATGAATACAAACAATACCGATAATAAAAAGTATTACATTTGTGCAGGCTTTCACAACTAATAGCATGGATAACAGGTATTCAACTGGAAATTCATATCAATGTTTGGTAAATATATATTTTTCTTATACAACGAAATTGCCCTTCAATCAGGATATTTTCTGTATAAGTCACTTATATCAAGAAAGCTAATGCTTTCAATGTGTTTCGTAAGTGGAGCCAGCAAGGCAGAGTTCATTGCTTCTGCAGATGACGCATTCGAATGAAGAATTACACCATGGAAAGATAGCGATCTTGTGAACGTTAATATCGTTAGGTGGCTGCCTAAAACTTTATTGCGGATAGTGAATGATATTATGTATTGTGAATTATAAATATGCCGAGAAAAAAGTGAGGAAGAACAAGCTGGCAACTGCCATCTGGAAGAGAACTAATCCAGGGAGGGCACAGAGGGAAACGAAGGTATACGAGGGAAGAAGGTAGGAAAGAATAGCACAGAGGAAAGAAGGTAGCAAAGTATAGCAACAATCGACACTTCGAGAAAATTAAGTAAAAACACGGGAAAAATGTCCATGAACCAATGGCCAGATCTGTTAGGTTCATAAAAAAGAAGAAAAAATATCAGAAAGGTAGAGAGGTTAACTAGACTAAGTACAGTTTGCTACCATAGACGGGGGAGAGGAAATTAGGGAGAAAATGAGAGAGGAGGAGATACAAATCATAAAAGTCAGCAGAGCGCGATAGGCCTGGTTTTGTCGAGAAGCTCAACTTCTCAGAAAGAGATGATTGTCTGCAATAGTCTGATCAAGTCCAGGTGATGTGAATTGCTTCATCAGCAAAACCCGCTGCGTAACAAATGTGGGACCTTGCAATATAAGGAAGGAAAATAGGAGGAAAAGAATGGCAGGGAAGTTAACCAGCCTATAGGCAGCCGGTTTGCTACCCTGCGCATGAGAGAGGAATGGGGAGATAAAAGATAGAGAGCAGAGAAGGAAGAGAGATACCCTGCGCATGGGAGGGGAATGGGGGAGATAAAAGATAGAGAGCAGAGAGGGAAGAGAGAAAAACACACACATTCCTCAGCACACGCGTGCACACTCAGTCAATATAATATGTTCAAGTGTTCGACGGGAGCCATAAGATGCACACAATCGACTGCTCACGTGTTTTCGATTGTATAAGCGTTCACGCTCCAATGCAGAGCTAACTCGTAGCTTTGAGCACTCTGGGACGACGAGGCAAGCCACAACCACAAAAACGCCGAGAAAACGATCCGTTCAAAAAACGCAGGTCTACGTGCAATTAGTTTGTTATGTACAAGCCCACGACAGCTGTCCATTACACACGGAATGTATGTTGCGCGACACTCAACATGGACACAAGATGACAAGAGCAATGAACCTCTGCATTTTCAATAACGCTCATATGCGAAGGTATATCCACCGGGTAGTGTTGCGAAAGACGGACCGATCCCGCCGAAGCCACCACTGTTGCGAAAGACGGGGACGCCAACACGGTCCCGAAGGCGCCACTGCTTTCAACTCCGCTGGGAAGGTCACCAGCCGTTTGGTAGCGTATGTTTCTCAGCTCGCGACTGCTTCTGCGCAGAGCTGATAAGACGAGCGGACGAGACGACGGTGAGTTAAATAAGGTTTATGTACAGCATATATACAGAGGCGTTACAATTTCGGCACTGGGGCCGACAGAGACTCGAAGAGCCGAGCTCTCCTCTCTAACACATAGGTCAGCTTTTCGCCTAAGACCGCCGACTCACACACATGTCGGCTCTCCGACATGGGGACTCCTCTCTCATAGGACCGCCGATCGCGACGCGCCGCAGGGCTTCTTTATTTGCACCGGGTCCAACCAAAATGTCCAATCAGAAGCGCCGCTGGTCGTCAGGGCAGATTCCTCCAATGGGGTCGCCGCTGGGCCCCGTCAGACCCCCAGACACGAGGACGCCGGCTCGCTGTCACGTGCGTTGCTGACTCAGTGCACGTGGGCCAGAGAGGCGCCGCGCGTGTTCACGCCGTTGAGTTGTTCGCGTCAGGCGGACTGCGGGCTGGCCTTGACCCAGATTGCCTTTTTCAGAGGCACGGACGTTTGACGAGGACTCGCTGGCATAACAGCACCCCCGCCGCCAGACAATGCACCGGAAAGACGAGCTGCTTCCACGGGGCTCGGATGTCAGGTGCGCTCGTTCGCCAGGTCCCTCCAAGTTCGCCTCCAGAACCATGGGGAGAATGCAGCTCCAGACTCTGTTCCGGGAACACATCCCTTTCTTGACGACAGATCCCAGCTCCACTGGCTTGTCGCCACAACTTGCTGGCCAACTTCGCTCGTCTCTTCTGACCATCTTCGGTTTCAGCACTTGTCGATGGTTCTGCAACTTGCTAAGAACGGTTCGACAACAGACAACACACGACACAAGCAAGTGCCCTCGGTCACCCAACAGAACACCAGACAAAGTATAGTACAACATATACCTATCTACGTGTCTATCGGAATTTTGTTCCCTTTACATCAAGAGGCACATGTGGGACACAAGACTCTTAAAGTAAGAACTTGAATTTTTCACACTTACAACAACGCAACGAATTAGAATACCACATAAAGTTGGCCCCTTGAGATCACCCTGAACGAGAGCGCTCAGCCCAGGTCGTGATGAGGTCCAAATTTTGCCCCGCATCGCCAGCGAGAAACCGAAAGGTTGAGAAGGTACTAGCTAGAACGCACTGCTCAATGCACCTGCATTAGCGTTTAGCTTTCCCGTTTTTTTTTTGATAGCGAACGTCAAAGTTGCGCTGTGGAGCAACATGCTCCATCTCAGTAACCGGCCACTTTTAGGCGACGATACCTATGCGGCACCAAGAGCGGCTCACACTTGCGACGTTGCACAGGGGAACAACGATACGGCTTGCCACGGATTGACTCCTCACCGCTTAGCTCGATATCGTGTTCGATCACCCTCGTGTTTCCGGGGCGGTCCGAAAACACGTCTTCAAACTCGGAACCAATCTTTCTCAGGTCCTCTTTCTCAGGTCCTCCTTCGCTTAAGCTAGGCTCTAGGTTTATCTGCTCCCGGATTACTTTCGATCCCCCTTCAATTACCTCACTAGAACTCAAAATTTCTGCTTCCTCTTCCTCTGAAGCATTCAACAACAGATTTACGACCGCTTGATGTTGAACGTATGGTTTCATCAAGTTGTAAATTTTGTCCGGCCGCCTTCCTAATTTCACTTCATAATTTGTATCGCAAGGCTTCGATAATACTTTGGCGGGCCCTTCCCAATCAACCTCAAGCTTGTTCTTTTTGAACGGCTGCGGAAGCATTACCTGACTCCCTACTTCAAAAGCACGCTTTTTCACCGATTCCTCGTAGTGCTCCTTCGACAGCACTTTTGCCGCGTTTTTCTGGCTTTCCACTAGCGCTTCAATTTGGCTTTCCACTAGCGCTTCAATCTGGCTTTCCACTAGCGCTTCAATCGAGAGATCCTCACGCTGCTCTCGAATGAGCGTCTCTCGATCAACTCTCGGCAGCTCGCTCCAACTTTCTGCTACAGGCGAGAGCGTTGCAACCCTCTCGCTCTGACTCAATGGCGCCATGTCGTCTCCCCTTTCTACGGAAACCGCGCCGGTCGGTTCGGCGACGGGCCGCTCGCGTGACTGCTCACATGACTCATGCGGTAACTTTCCTTTCTGGGGTTCCGTCGACCCGCCGACAAGGTCACTTGAGAGTTCACCGCATGGAACCAGATCAAGCTGCCGCGATAGCTTCCGCGCTTGCGATCGCGTGAGAGCCATGCACGCTAAGTTGGGGAAGAACGATTTGCCCTGCTCTTTGAGAAGCTGCTCCGAGTTGTTGGAGAAAAGATAAGGAAAACGATCATTTAGCGCGGCAGACACAGCCGCTTCGGTGCGAAGCTCACCGAACGGGCCTTCAAGGACAACCGTGGCGATTGGTAAGCGCACACTCTGCTCCTCGGCGACTTGCCTGATCCACGCGCATTCTCCTGTGAAGTCATCCGGAGACACCAATGAAGGATGGACAACGTCCATGGTTGCCGCTGAGTCTCTAAGTGCTCGGCACGTTTTCTCATTGACCCTAATTTCTTGGAGATACGGCTCCAACAACCGAATGTTTTTTTCTGATTCTCGGATCGTTGCAAAGGCAAACTTTTCCTGACAGTTTCTCGCGATGTGCCCTTCCTTTTTACAGTTGTAGCAGATTAGCGGCTTCCGTTTGTTTTCCGATTCAAATGCCTGTGTGGTAGAAACCTCACTCGATTTCTCTGCTTCTGTTTGCCCTTCCCCCACACTGTCCTTCGTAAGAGACGGGTCCTTCTTGAAATCACGGTGCGGAGCGGGTTTCCGTTGATCAGGTTTCTTTGAAAAGCCCTCTTTTCTCTCATCCTTTTCAACGCGCACTGCCCTGCTGTGCAACTTTCGGCGAGTATAATACTCCTCAGCTAACTCTGCTGCCTTGTTTAGCTGTACTTCCCCAAGTCTGTCCTGCAGCCAAAGTCTGACATTATCCTCGATGCAGCGGTAGAATTGCTCCAATGCAACGCATTCCACAACTTTATCGCGATCGTCATAAACACCTTCGCCCTTGAGCCATTCAATTAAATCGGCCTTAAGACGAAACGCGAAGTCAACGTGTGACTCATTCCCCTTTTCAGCATACCGCAACCTTTGCCTGAAAGCCTCGGGTGATAACTTATAACGTCTCAAGAGCACTTCCTTGACCTCGTCATAGCTCTCAAACGCTTCCCTAGACAAGCAAGTTATCGCGTCGGACACTTCGCCGGGAAGAAGAGCTAACAGGTTCTGCGCCCAAAGAGACCTCTCCAAAGCGTTTCGCTCACAGACGTGTTCAAACTTGACGAGATACTTCGCCATGTCCTCGCCTACTACGAACGGTGGCAGTTGGTCCCGAATTCTAAAACCGCTGACCTGAATCGTCGGAGAAGCTACGCTAGGCGCCTGCGAACACTGTAGGATTGCCAATTCTAGTCGTTTCAACTCGAGACGCTCCTGTCTCTCGGCCTCCTCGCGACGTTCGCGCCTTTCAGCTTCTTCGCGAGCTTCGCGCCTTTCAGCCTCCTCACGTTCGCCAGCTTCTACCTCTCGCCTTTCAGCCTCCTCACGGCGTGCTTTAATATCCACCCAGGCCTCATCGACTTCCTCAGCCGACACTCCCTCATCCTTCATGATCTCAAGGATCGCTTGCTTTCGTTTCGCACGGCCCAAAGTAATGCCGAGTTCCTCACAAATTTCGATGAGTTCCTTCACTTTAAGGTTCTCCATCGTTCACACTAGCCTCTTGCTGTTTGCCCCTGTTAACAATTTACTTGCCGTACCCACTATAAGTCAACTAGCAAGACGCGCAAGCAATTTTTCACTCTCCCGTGTTTACCCCCTCCGCATTAACTTTGGTTTCAAAGCACTTCGACTTTGCTTGAAACGATCAAAGCTCACTCTAATGCTTCACACAGCCCTTCTCTGAACTACTACAACCTGAGCTAGAGTAGTCTGGTGAACTGAGGGGAAAACATCAGGCACTCACCGCATCGATGTCGCTGACGCCGGCCGATCCCGCAGCTGCCAACCACTGTTGCGAAAGACGGACCGATCCCGCCGAAGCCACCACTGTTGCGAAAGACGGGGATGCCAACACGGTCCCGAAGGCGCCACTGCTTTCAACTCCGCTGGGAAGGTCACCAGCCGTTTGGTAGCGTATGTTTCTCAGCTCGCGACTGCTTCTGCGCAGAGCTGATAAGACGAGCGGACGAGACGACGGCGAGTTAAATAAGGTTTATGTACAGCATATATACAGAGGCGTTACAATTTCGGCACTGGGGCCGACAGAGACTCGAAGAGCCGAGCTCTCCTCTCTAACACATAGGTCAGCTTTTCGCCTAAGACCGCCGACTCACACACATGTCGGCTCTCCGACATGGGGACTCCTCTCTCATAGGACCGCCGATCGCGACGCGCCGCAGGGCTTCTTTTATTTGCACCGGGTCCAACCAAAATGTCCAATCAGAAGCGCCGCTGGTCGTCAGGGCAGATTCCTTCAATGGGGTCGCCGCTGGGCCCCGTCAGACCCCCAGACACGAGGACGCCGGCTCGCTGTCACGTGCGTTGCTGACTCAGTGCACGTGGGCCAGAGAGGCGCCGCGCGTGTTCACGCCGTTGAGTTGTTCGCGTCAGGCGGACTGCGGGCTGGCCTTGACCCAGATTGCCTTTTTCAGAGGCACGGACGTTTGACGAGGACTCGCTGGCATAACAGTAGCGAGAGTCATCCCACTATAGAGAATGATACTGCATAGAACAGGGCAGTCGGCTCCTATTCGAGCGAGTCTCCGTCTTCAAAAAGCACCACGAGATTCCCTGAATGAGACTTTTGATGTTGGTAATCCTTTTTGCATGTGCTTAAACAGAAGATCAAGCACCTATAATAAGGTCACTTCAGAGTGTAGAAGAAGAGTTTCATTCCTGCTGAATTCCAAAAGCGTTGTGAAAATTCCCACAAGTGAACGCAAATATCGCGTTTTGGTAAGCCCCGCCGCGGTGGTTCAGTGGCTAAGGTACTCGGCTGCTGACCCGCAGGGCGCGGGTTCGAATCCCGGCTGCGGCGGCTGCATTTCCGATGGAGGCGGAAATGTTGTAGGCCCGTGTGGTCAGATTTGGGTGCACGTTAAAGAACCCCAGGTGGACTAAATTTCCGAAGCCCTCCACTACGGCGTCTCTCATAATAATATAGTGGTTTTGGGACGTTAAACCCCACATATCAATCAATCAAATCAATCGCGTTTTGGTAAAAAAATAAAAGAAAAAAAACAGGCTATATGCACTGGGCTTCCTGAGATGTTGAGTGAACGCTGTGACGTCATTGTTGGTGTGCCACGTTATCTGCAACGCCAACACTGCTGCAGCATAGCCTCGTCGAATAACTCCGACAGGCCACAGTTGAAGAAGATAGAAAAGATGCAAGTTCACGTGACAATCGACTGTTAGTTCTTCCAGATATCGCAATCCAGCAGCACAACTTTCAGCTTCGTTTTACATTCCTTCTATTGTCACATAAACAGTGCTCTCGAACTTCGGATCAGTGAGGGGCGGATACCCTCCATCGGAGCTCACCGCGGCTCCTCCAAAAGAACCGAAGTTGACGTAGGTTGCCACACCCACACTTTCGGCGCACATGCGTGACCTGAGCAAGACAAAATTTTATTTCGCCATTTCTAAGCTTTCTGCTGCAACAACCGAGGAAGAGATTACGGCATCGTTGATCATAACGTGGATCACCCGTAACCACAAAGTTTTATCGAACTCTAAAACCCATTTGACTTCCCTTTAAGGGCAACATCAATGGCTGCTAGTTCTACCGTCACCGATGATGATCGTGGATGAGGTGTTCCAAGAACCTGTCTGATGTTTGTAGAAAGAAAAAAAAAGAAAACTGCAGATGTTCCAAGGCCACTGCTCCGTGCAGATACGTCCATAAAAGTTTCAATGTAATCT
The DNA here is from genome assembly GCF_013339725.1 of Rhipicephalus microplus. NCBI lineage: Eukaryota > Metazoa > Arthropoda > Arachnida > Ixodida > Ixodidae > Rhipicephalus > Rhipicephalus microplus. The sequence goes on along the minus strand of NC_051171.1, from coordinate 163,419,389 downwards.
CTAAAACCTTCGAACAAACCTGACTTGGCAAACTAGAATATTGCCCAAGCAGGTTGGTCACATTTCGCGGGTATTTCCGGAATCAAAAAATAAACGGAGAAGTTGCATTTGCTGTGATATTTTGATGTTGTGACAGAATTAGTTTCGCAATAGCAACCATGAAAGTCAATGAACAATGCAGCCATTTTTTTTGCCACGTGACAAAGCGGGTGCCGAATCAGCCGATGAACGATTCATTCCTCTCCTCCGGTATTCCGTTCATATGCTCGATGTCACGTAACACTCTCTCGTCAGCTTGAAGCCTTAAACCAACAGCTCTCTTTCAATGAGTTTTGAAATTAATGGGGCATCATGAGGAAAGCCACACGGAAAGCAACGAGATAGTTCGGTTGGAAGTGACACAATAAAAAAAAGGTGGTGTATTAATTACATAGAAGCAAAGAATATTTTCATTTCATTTTAACATACTGCAGCCCCAATCGGTCTTTGCAGGAGTGGCTACAGATTAAAAAAAAAGCATTTCAAACAAAAAAGAGAAAGTAAAAGTCACGAACAGAAACGAATGGCCCGCACCTCCGCAACAAATGATTCCACAGTAGTGCAATTCACAACACTATCCGGCAACGTGTCCATTAGCCAAACGCTGAGGGGAAGAGTGATTGTTTGCTATTGTTAATGTGGCTTGAAAGTTGCCTAATTGTTTTACTGTGGTTAGTTCTCAATGAGAGTACAAAAGAGTGGCGTTAATAACGCGACTTTGGTATTTTGAAATGATTTTGAGACAAAAGATAAATGAATTTAAGTTTAGAAACTATTCTACGTTGTGAAAGTTCTTCAAGGTTTGCGTTTGCTAATAGCTCAAAGGCGGTGCATTGTCTAGAATACTCAGAGTATATGATTCTCGCAGCTAGTTATAGTATGCATTAAATTTTATCAATTAAATATTCTTGGTAAGGGCTACAGATTAAATCAGCATACTCTGATGAGGGTATAACGAGTGTTTTGTAGGCATTTATTTTCACATGCATGCGCTAGGGTGTTACGTGCGCTCCTTCGTAAAAAAAGATAGTTTGCGTTCAGCGGCTTCAAATATAGAGGATATCTGAGGTTCCCAATTGAAATTAGATGTAAGGATAAGGCCTAAGTATTTTACCTGATCGCATTTTTCGGGTGTGGTGTTACCAAGGGTATAAATGAAACTTATTGAATTTTTCTTGTTTGTAAATGTGATGCACTCTGTTTTTCACGCGTTAAGTTTCATATGTATCCAGCAAAAGAGTAAAATTGATTGGTACACCTGCAGTGATGTCGTAAGTAAAGCCATCACCTTTAGGAGCCAAGGTGGACAGATACTTGAAAATGAACGGTTGTTTGCGCCGCTCAGACGTAACAACTGAGCATATACGAGTACAGTGACTTGTTCGCCAAGTTGGTTCATTCCTACGGTATACACTTAGCCCCGCCGTGGTGGTCTAGTGGCTAAGGTAGTCGGCTGCTGACCCGCAGATCGCGTGATCTCATCCCGGGTGCGGTGGCTGCATTTCTGATGAAGGCGAAAATGCTGTAGGCCCATGTGCTCAGATTTTGGTGCACGTTAAAGAACCACAGGTGGTTCAAATTTCTGGAATCCTCCACTACGGCGTCTCTCATAATCATATGGGGTGTTTGGAACGTTTAATTCAACATACTACTTCGGTAGACTTAGCACAAATACCAAAACAAGAGAAGGACAAGCTAGAACTATCATTTTTTCTATCAGAAGCTAAGGAGCTCTTAAGATTAAAAGAGATAGTTGCGCTAGAAAATGAGGAAGCGTTTTTTATTGGCAGGTCGGCTGAGACATGCGTTGCGAGGCCTTCTATCACGTTGCATGCCACCGAAATAGATTACTTGAGTGCCTGCCACGAATGGAATTCATTGTTTGCTGGTGTGACTCACGACTGCCACTTCGTTTACGTACATATGTGTGTGCTTTCGAATAAAATCAGTTCATGGTTTGCCCTTATCTTTTTCTCGTCTTGGTAATTGTGCTAAGCCTACCGCAACAGACCGTAAAGACATGCGATCAAGAATGGTGTTCATGCAAAAAGAAAAAATATATCGCTGTAATATTTCTAGAAAACAGTATGCATGCCGCACAAAACAGCCGGGATTCTTGTTATTGCAATAGATAATAGCGCGAGATATGATAGTGCTCCTATAAGCGAAGTATTTTTTAATGCAAACTATAGGCACAACCGTAGCCATATAATGGCGACAATTTCTAAGTTATCTTTATTTCGGTACAAAAAGAAAACATTCAGAAGACACCAGCGACGCCAGACTTGTCTAGATTGTAACAGTGTAGGAGGTTGAACAACAACAAACGTTAGCAGGTGTCCTTCAGAAAGTGCGGCTTAACGTCGCAGCTGTTCTACAAACACAAGACGAGAGGGACCACACTAGAAGGGAGCTGACGTCAAGAAGCCCTTTCGGTTCCTCTTTCTATACTTGTGAAAGGTGTTAGCCCGGTCTGCGTATGGCCCTGCAGATTCATAAGGCGTGGTTCTCTTGGCTAAGGCCGGTCGGGCGCGTACTCGAGAAAGGGTAACGCACAGCTCTACCATTCCACAGTTCCAGAGCGAACCAAGTGACTACGGTTCATCGAAGTGGTTATATCAGAAGAGACCATGGTTCATACAAATAACGGTCCAGTGGCAAACGCGGAGTCGGAAAAGTCGCGAGAGGAATTCCCAGGCCAACCGGAGGAGTGGATTGTCACGTCGAAGAGCGTGCGAAGAGCGCTCCGTCGCATTCCGGTCAAGGCGACCTTTCTACGCGCGCGAGGTTTGTCGCCTCTGCTTTTCGCCGTGAGTGTCTTCCTCCTCGTCGTCGACGGAAGAGCGCTGTGTGGCTCTCGCGTTTGCAAAGCACTTCAATGAATGCCTTTCGCAACGGTCATTCCTCTCGCTCGCTCTGGCCGCGGAGCTATCAACAGTCGGAGCAAAAGTCCTCCTTCCGTTTGTACAAACAAGAAGGGGGCGAAAAAGTGTCTTCTTCGCCGTCTGGACTCAGTGAGAGAGTGATTGTTTGCCTCCTACTCGTTGGTATGCGAGGCCGATCGAAAGTGGCCGAGCCGCGTTGTCTTTGAACGGACCGGATGGTGGCTGTGGCGGTCTCCAGAGTGTCCGGAAGAACGGTGGGAAAAAGAAACAGAAAGGGACGCTGGCGAAAAACCGCGTGGGCGCGCGAAATCGGGTTCTGTTTGTGGTTGCCTGGACGCTGGCCTGAAACGCGAGAGAACGAAACGGCTTTCTGCCACGACCCTCGGGCTTTGTTTGCCCCTGGTCTCTTCTTGAGTGGCAACGAGAAGCATAGAGGCGGCCCGACGAGCTCTTGACTTTAGGTTACTTTTTCCTTCGTAAACTTGCGTACTAATGTCCATATTAACTTCACTCCACTTTTTTTCTTTCCTCACTTCTTTTTTCCCACTTTCTTTGTTTTTATTTTCTTTAAGCAAGTTTACTCGGAAGAAGAATGTGTTCTATCTCGCATAACATCCTTTTTGGTAGAAGACAACTAATAGCGAGGAAGCATTCATCTAGTACGCTTCACTGACACTAACCCCCGAATGCAGAGATGTTACTTGACTCGTACTTGACTCGTTCTTGACTCAAGACAGTCTTGCCGGCCGCCATAAATTGTTCTCGAACTTGCGGATGACTTGAAGGCGACTTGACTCGGTCGAAGTCAGGACAAGTTTCAAGTCAGCTGCGGGGCTTGCTTGAAAGCGACTTTACGCGTTATTCCAACATGGCCACCTCTCGAATGGACGTCGCGTGAAAGGTGGCCGCTTTTGAGTTTGCTTGCCTCGCCATAAGCGTAGCATTTTTTTAGGCGCACTGCCTGCCGAAGATTCTTGGAACCGCTTTACGTGACCAAGGAAATCCTATGGAGTTGTACGACGAGCAACAATTCCACGCTAGGTACAGATTCATGAAGAACGCCGTGGGGCAGCTGCTCGTTATGTTGCCGCTCCGTGAAAGTGGGGACAACCGAAGACAGCCCGTGCATCCAGTGTTACAGCTACTGATGGCTCTCAGGTTTTACAGCGCTGGCACATACCAACCAGTCACTGGAAATTTCGTCCGCATTCCGTAGTCGACAGTGTGCCGTGCAGTCGGAAAAGTTACGCTACTCATCGCAAAGCACCTGTACGCGATGCTGCGCTTTCCGCAGCCGGCGGACTGTTATGAAGAGCCTGAGTTCCCTTGCGTTACAGGTTGTGTCGACTACACACACGTGCGTATTAATAGCCCCGGTGTCGACAACGCCGAAGTGTTCCGTAACCGCAAAGGCTATTTCTGTTTTTCTATAACACGACGACACTTTCCGTCTCTTTCGGTAAAAAAAAAATTGACTCGGTGCTGTGTCCGTGTGCCTTGTCTATCCTTTCGTCCCGTCTAGGGCACTGTTTCTCGCTCAGAAAGGCATCGCTTGTAGCACAACGCTACGTAAAATTACACACAAAAAAAAGAGGTGTCCCTATCACGGGTTTTTTTATCCGCGTCACCATCATGCAGCGATACATTGCTGCACCCCGCGAGACAGAATTCTTCTGAGGGCAATGTCCTGACCCCCGCTTTTTCTCTTGTTTACCAAGCTCAACAAAAGGATACGAATCACATTTGTTTCCAGAACTTGTTTTTTTTTTCATAAAAACTGCGACCTAGCCCATTACAGGCCTGCACACAGGCGAACAGAGGCAAATACTGTGAAAATCGCGTCACCTCGTGAGCCAGGTCAGCACAAATACATGCCATGGCGTTCGATTGAGAAAAAAAAAAGCTACGAAAGAACCCAACGCGATGCTTGTTTCTCCTCCAAACAAGCAACCGTGGAGAAACGCACCGCATTTGGGTGGCCACTAAAACCAGCGGGCAACGGACGCTTTACAGAAGCAACACTGCGCATCGCTGTGGTGGCAGGGACCACGTGCCGCTCGTTAGCCGTAAAATTGCAAGAATATGCTAGTGGCCCTTCGTTTTTATAGTTATCTTAAAACATAGGGTCTTTTTTTGGTGTAATGCATGCCTTACGCGAACAACTTCATTATTACCCTCGTTAGCAGGCGAGCAGCGTGTTTCTGCTTTGAAGCTGGTTCTTGACTTGACCAAGCAAGACAGCCTGAGCATCTATGAAACGCGAAGGCTGACTTGGGCCTTTTGAAATCCGCTGCTTGCTTCGCGCCGACTTGCTCAAGTTAAGTTGAAGTCGCGAGCCAAGTAACATCTCTGCATTCGGGGGTAACTGATAAGATGACGTGCTGCACGTGTCTAGTATAACCTGACCAGACCACGTCGAAATTCCGAGACTCCCCCGTCCCTGCCTTGGAGTGACTTCCCACTCCTAGCAGGAAGTTGTACCTATCTCTAATGCCTTCAATTTCGTGTGGCGAGTAGTTTGCGTGAGAATTAAGTTCATCACGAAAAACGTCTCGTCGCTCACGTTCACCCCCAACTGTCTTTTGTCCACTCTCCGAAGATAGGCGGACACTTTTTTCCTTCGAATATATCACTTTTTCTCGTTCTTTATTCAAGCATCGCGTGGCCCAATGCGATCTCGCTCCTCAAATGGGGCTATTGTTAGCGATCCCCCATCGTCTCTGCCGCCTTCTCTTCCCCCAAGACGGTTGAGACGTCGCGACAGCAATGTTTCCCTTTCATCTCTTCCAGAGCAACCTCGCGGTTGTAAGAGGTGAGCGCGACACAGTGTTCGTCGTTTCTCCGATGGCGGTGTACATGATACCAGCACCATCGATCTGACCCCCGTGGCGGCAACGAATTTCTATGGAGGAAGACTACTCGCTCACTCGTCGCCGCGACGTGGCACAAGCGGCGACCCATTTCATCATCGGTTCTTGCCGGCGCTTTCCAATCGACCTCGTCGCCTCCATAAGGTCCATTACCAGTCGCGGAAGCCATTAGATGCCTCTGTTAGAGACTCCTTCGTGAGTGGTGGGTGCGCCCAAATCCTCTACTGTTCTTGAACTGGAAGGAAGTTCGCAATCACACCTCTGAGAGGCGTCTCCCGCAAAGCGTCTTCGATCTGTGGCCGCAGAGTTAACTCCTCACCTAAGTTATTCATGTCTTACATTATGAACTTCCCTTTGTCTAGGTCCTCCAATTCGTACGAACATAGTACGTAGAATCGATCCCATAACTGATTCGATCGGCTGACACCGTCGATGTCTAAAGAATTTCTTTTTTAGCACATTGGGACGTCAACATAGATGAAAAAAAATGAGTTGTGCTATCGTAACCTTTGCAAAAAATAAATTCAAGAGCGCTTTCATAATGACAGCTGGTGAGATACAAATAAAAGGTTAACTCAGCACGTGCTCGCTTGGCTACTTTACACTTGGAAAGGGTGACAAGGGGGGTGACGAATAAAATAAACAGTAAAAACGAGAATAGATGCTGTAAGAGACCATGAACAAGAGTGTGTGAACCTTACCAGAATAAACAATGTCGTTGCTGCCTTCGCAGTGGATCATCCATAAGGTTAGTGTCCTCTTCTGCAGTGCATAAATGTCCACTCTGTCAGCGTGAGTAGCTAATCCTTAATTCGATCGTTTATATCCTTTAAAATGAAAGCCTTATATGCCTCATCAAACATGAAAACTGACTCACGGTGGCGTCAACACTAACGACATATGACTTCACCTAATGTCCCAGATCTTCCAGATTGGAACGTCACTACAGCGTCACCATGACGCAACTATGACTACACTCATAGCGTCATGTCATTGCATGACATCGCTTGATCAAAGGCCCGCAGGCAGTGTAAACCCAAATGAAGTGCAAAAAGCTGGGCAGTTCCTCCGATTTTAAAAGCCATAGAAAAACACATTAGGTGAGAGCTTTCCAAGGGGCTTGGTGTAGATCAATGTGTATGCATTGACTACGACGAAAAAGATGATGGCTTTCGTCTGCGAGTATTCTTAGGCGAATGCATAATAGATCCTGTAATTTTTCTTTTATATTTTTCTCGCATTTTTTTTAGGAGAAGCTAACCATGCTCAGTCCTATTGAAATTCACTATCTTTCCTATATCTTTTTACCTTTCTCTCACGCACAATCTTTACGTCATCGCTGCAAGCGGCACGTATACAGCTCTAAGAATCCTCTTACTACGGGGCTACCATAGAATGGTACGTGAAAAGAAGGGTGCCAGCGACCAACTGCTCACACTGTTGCCCAAGGATGACAGCAGCTTTACGGCGACAACAAAAACGACAAGATGTGCAGTAGTCTAGTAAAGAGTTGCAACGGAAGGAAATGCCGCCATGGAGGCAACAAAGCAAGAGCGATGCCTGCAAGCTTGCAAGAAGATTCGCTTCTCGGAGATTGGCGCTTCGGCAATATCTCAGCCAGCTTTCCGGGAGACAGTGACCGACGCGGCGCGCTGTGCGCAGCGCGACGGGGAGTCTTTCGCGGGGTTGACGTCCCGCATCCGGAGAGGCATCAAAGCGCCCAGACTGATGTCTCTGCTTCGCTTACTGGTGTACGTCACAACGACCACACCTACCTCCATTCGAGAGCTTTCTTTTGTTAGTCGAGAGCCTGTGCTGTTGCAGTAAAACCGAGACGCCGAGAGATACTGGGCGGCGCAGAATAACGACTGCGAAGCGATGCTATAGCGCTGTAGATTCGCATTGGCCGCTTCTACTTGTCAGTTTCGCGTGAACTGCTTTTCAGAAAACTCGGCCCTTGATTCTCTCGTTCTCATCCTTCTTTCATCATATTCGCATGTCATAGACACATATGAGTAAAACTAAATGCCTCAAAACTGACTGACAGGAGTCGGACGACACGAAGCTATATCCGTACACATCAGCAAAAGCAATGATAATAACTGGGGTATAACGTTCCAAAACCATGATATATTTATGAGAGACTTTGTGTTGCAGGGATCCGGAAATTTTGATCAAAAGGGGTTCTTTAACGTGCATCTAAATCTGTGTGAATGGTCCTCGAGCATTTTTCCTTCATCAATAATGCAGGTGTCACTGCTGGGATTCGATTCTGTGACCTCCAGGTCGGCACATTAACCACTAACAGGTTAATCCGCGAACGTGGCGGCAGAGTGTCAGCTAGTAGCCGGAATATTACTTTTATACAGTGTCAGTAGAAAATTCACTCACTGAGGAAGTCATCATAGTTATCTTACACTTGAACTTAAGAACGGTTCCTGAAAGTGGTTTCCGTGCAACCCGGAGTTTCCCATAGGCCCTTCCCCAGAGTTCCGCGAGTTACTGATGAATATTCCCACGTTCCGCACTCTAAAAGTCACCGATGAGTCGAATCTGAGGTGCCATCTACCTAAGGCACCTCCGTTACTCACGCCTGAGTGCTAATCTCAGTGCATGATCTCAGTGCTCAGTGCATGAGCTGCGCTGCAAATTTTGCCAACGGCTTGTAGCAAGCCTGACTCCAAAGAATGGGCCTCGCAGGCAGGCTATAGGACTTGATTCACTTGAAGATAAGGCACCTTAAGGCAGGGCAGTGGGCATGCTGCAGCCATTTGCAATAATATATGCTTGTGAGTAGCCAACCTATCGCAAGCCTATCTATAAAATAAGCACAAGAATTGGCTCAATTCAGCAGCTGACATGCGGCTGGCCCTGGGTCGGGGTGTATGCAGAAGTTTTTTTTTATTTTTCTTAAAGGAGGAGCTCCCTGATCTGAAGTGGGGGCCGGGCAGGCAAATGGTCATTTTTCGCTATGTATGTCACGGCAAAAAAAAAAAAATCAGAAGTGGGTTGGGGGCAAAGGCTTGTTGTTGCACCCTAGGCTGTAGCCCTGAGCGTTACGGAGCTTCGCGTCAATCGGTGCATGCAAAGAAAGTGAATTCAGTAGCATGCCAGTGAGAACGATAGATGTTCAGATGTGTCAGAGACACACGCTTCCCATGTCAGTGAATAATGTTTTGTTGTATATACTTTTTTTTCTTTTTAATGTATTACATGTGAGTGCAGAGCGAACTAAATGAATAATGGTTGCATGAAAACAAAGGGGTGGGGAGTGGGGTACTTTGCTTTTAATGGAGCTCAACAGGGTCCTCTGGGAACAACATGCTTCAGAACCCCTGACCTATGAACGCATTTGCAGAAGCATTTCCTGGTGGTTTTGTTTGTCCATACACTATTTCGTTCTCCTTTTAAATTCTTTTTTAGCTGCCACAAAGGCGGCTTAGCGCAACAGTCCAACTCTAAGCTTAAGCATCTTGAGGTACAGAGCACTAAGATGAGCATGAACTCTTCTTGTGTAATGAAATGAGCCGAAAAGCTGACACCGTCGGTAAGGCCGGCACTGTGCCAGTAAAGGTTGAAAGGGGGTATATGCACATCGCAACATCATTACAACCTTAGAAAAAAAGAACAAAAGTGTTCTGTATGTTTTCTGATTTCTCAATGTTTTTCCGCCATGCACGCCTGCAGGGATTTCCTTTATACCGTACACGATCTCTTACCGCCGCGCGAAAATCTGCCTACCAGTTTATATCATGCGTCTGTTTGGCCAATTAGTCACCTTCTTGTTGTTTCGTAACGCGAGATATTATCGCGACCAGGATGAATACATCCATGCATGTTTCGTGTTTATCGAATCACTCCTAGATGACGCTGTAATTTTCTTCGTCTCTTGCATCAAAAAGCCGGGCAGCGTGGTTCGTCTGAAAAAGCCACGAAGTATAGGTTTGTCGAAAATTGGAACCTATACTGATGTAAGCGCGGTTTTCATCCACTCAAAAGAGTCGTGACTCAAACGATTCGCTCGAGAAATAGACAGCTATTTGACCTAAGGGAGAAAAGCTAGAGCCCTCAGTGGCGTGTCATGCGTAGAATATCACTGAAATTTCAGACTTACAAGCTCGCCCTAAGCATTTAGTTTATTTCGATAAATATAGTTCACAAAAAGGTGGTACAAATAGGTCAATGGGTATGATGGGGTCATCCGAAACATGCACCAAGTAATCCAGATGCGTGCGCTGTTCCTGATAAGAAAAACACGATCGTGCTTTGTGAATGAGTGAAGACAAAAAGCAAGATGTGGGGTCATTTACCGCTCCCCTCCAGACGGAATGTAGAAAACGTGGATAAATAAACAAGGAGCTACAAACGTAAATTCCAAACTAAGACAGCAGAGGCCACCTTCAAGGCATTACCTAAAACACTGATAAGTTAAAGATCTAAATAAAAACGACAAGCTGCAGTCATTTCTGTACTAGCGAATGCTCTCTCGCGGCGCCTTGGCATACTGGCGCCCGCATCTGCGACTACCGCCACCGCAATTCGAGTTTTCCTTGGCACTAAATTCTACCCCGCAATTTTGTATTCGTGTCTCGTATGTTGCTGGCATTGTGGGAGCGTGTCGCAACATTTTGTAAGCTGAACCCGCGTGTTGCGCGTGATAGGGGCGTTGTCTCTGCAATCGATAATGCATCCGACAGATCGAAGACTGCTTCGAGATGTATTCTTGCCATCGAACTCAAGTATGATGCACATGATTGAGTTAGCAAATAGAAACACGTACACTTTCCGAACGCTTGCTTCTTTCTTTATCAGGACTTGGAAAGAGATAACGTGTGAGTACACCATCTCGTCTCAAAGCGCGCGCGCGCGCGCGAGCGTGCGTGCGTGCGTGCGTGCGTGCGTGCGTGTGTGTGTGTGTGTGTGTGTGTGTGTGTGTGTGTGTGTGTGTGTGTGTGTGTGTGTGTGTGTGTGTGTGTGTGTATTGGAAGGGGGGGGTCGGTTGGCTGGTCGGTCGGTCGGTCGGTTGGTCAGTCAGCCGGTCAACACGATGGCCATAAAAAACAACCACATGACTATGAAGTACAGCTCTGTGAGGCGTACATTGGCGAATGATTTCGCTAGATCAGACTAGAACTGAACCCAGTCCTTCGCATGTGTCATGCTTCAAAAACTATGCCATACACCGCATGCATCGTCAATATTAAGCTGATCAAGTCTAACGCAGGGCATCTGTTCTTCCAGCTTAATTCGGAAGAAAAGCACTATGGGGACGTGTTTACTATGCCCTACACGCCATAATATATCTACTTGATTCTTCGTGAGATGGTGCTTAGCGCTCGTCTCCAGAACATGTGCGATGTGAGACGATTGCATCTGGCATAGTCTTCCATAGTGGACTAGCGCGTGTCGCATAGAGTATAGTATTGTTAATAACTTTTTAAAAGTCTATTATTGTCCCCTACCTCTCTGTAGCATATTATCCCTTAAATATTTCTAACTCTAGTGAAACGTGGAAGGCTAGAAGCACACTTTCGCTGTGATTTAGTACATCTGCTCTGCCAAGTAAGAGCACACACTTGAAGCGCCGTTGCTTTTTTTAGTTCTTCTTATTATACTTCGCATTCCGCGCCTGTATATAGACGCACATACAGTCTGTGCGAATGCTTATATGCTGTAGAAGCTCATCTTGACAATTTAAATTCACTGGAAAGCCCTGTATGACCTCTAATGTAAAAAGATGTTCCACCAATGTGGGTCTGGCGGAATACCAGCATATCACACTCTGGAATTTTGGCGCACCGTGACGGTCTGCAGTACTTTGCCCTATCTATAGGACAGTGTGTAAGAGAAGTACTGTTCCCCGGGGCGTAACATCAAGTTAATGTTTTGCCTGCATCACTCGGGAATGCTATGTGGGGAAAGACCTGCTGCTGGAAAGAATGAGAGCTTGGCAAAGAAAGAACGTTCGTCTTCAGTCTTTCCTCACATTCATGAAGGAACTTCATCTGGTACTAACATGGTGGACAGCTGGTGGAGAGAAGCGAGGTAGAAGACGTAAACGAATAAAATAGAGAAACTTACATGTGAGCTTGAGAAAGAAAGCGATTCGCTCTTTGAGAGAGGTATACCTTTCCCTGTTAAGCGACCTTGCTGGGCTTTCCCTCAGCTCTGTCGAGGGGCCCATAATTTTGTTGCAGCAATCTCTCCGTCCAGATGTGACTTGGTCACCTTTTCCTCACGTTGTGGGAATACGCAGGGTCCGCACAGCAATAACCGCATCTCCGGCAGCGCTATTCGAGGGCATGGGCCTGAGAAAGAAAACCGGTGCACACATGTGCACTGGTTCTCTTGCTTCCTCGAGTAGCGCTTCTCATTGACACTGTCCGGACTAAAACCATCGCACTGAGCAATTCTTGAAACTTTTGTGTGTCGTTGCCTCTGTGCGCAACACGTTGTATGGGACGGCGAGACAGAGAAGGGGTTTGATGATTTCCTTTTTGGCAGGTCAACGGCTAAAAAGATAACGGCAAATGGCTATAGTCAGTGCAAAACAGATATGACTATGACGATCACAATGTTGTACTTTATTTGCTATAATTTATAATAACTGATGAAGTTTGAGGTCAGAAAACCATGATATGATATGAGAGACGCCGTGGTGGAGGTTTCTACAAGTTTCGACCACCTCGGCTTCTCTAACCGGCACCTAAGCCTAAGCACATGCGTCCGAAGCACTTTAGTCTTCATCAAAAATGCAGCCGCCGCGGCGGGGATTCGATGCAAAGCCTGCGGATGAGCAGCGGAGCTTCATAACCAGTCGGCCACCAAGGCAGGTTTGCCATTCTAGATTGAGAGAAGGAGATAATAGAAGTACAATAAAAGCAATATAACTGCCTAACAGTATTATCCATGATAATTAATGTGAAACACGAACACAAACACATACGTTCATACGCAGATACTCACGCAGTACTTAAAATGGCTCTGCAACTCTTTTTTAGCATTGTAAAAAAACGCTGCTGACCGGTCGTGGAGGTTTCCGAGGACACGCAAGCTAAATATCAAAGCACAATATGCTGCCCGGCATTTAAAATAAATTCTCAAGATCAGCTTGAAGTTGCTTTCTTCTCTTCCGACAAATGATCCATATACTGAAACAAAAGTCACAGTTTCGCTAAAAAGGGCGGTGCATTGAATGTGATAGCGACATATTCGAATGCTTTACAAAACAAAGCTAGCATCCGATCTCACGTAACTCTACAAAACGCTGGCGTAAAGGCGCGTTTACACTGGAGCGACATGACACTGACGCAACCCCGAGAAAGACACGATGCACATGCAGACCATCGGCCGACGAGTCGTCCACTGATGAAGTCGCCATAAACACTATTCACACTAAGCCGACGACGACGGCGATGCCTCAAAAGGCAGCATGTCGTCGTAGTGCAACATAATAGGGAGCTTTAGTGCTGGGTACCCAAGCGGCTTGCGTACCCAGGACGTTGGGGCGACGGTATTGCGCATGCGCGAAACCCCAAACAGATGCGTCGCAAGATCGCTGGGGAGGTGGGGTCATGCGTCCGCACGGCCATAAACGACACTGCCACCACTGGCCTCCTAGCGGAGATAAGCTGCCCCGGCGCACATGCTGGCGTATCATGTTACCTTCACGGCGATCAAAGCCGAGGCTGGCCAGAGCCACCACTCTGACTTTTAAGTTTTATGCGCAAATATTATAGTGGCTAGCCACTATACAAATAGCATGGCACAAAGGCGCGAAATCTCGGACAGCATGGATCGGCCGCCTTGTAAGGTCCACCTTCGCAAGAACTCACGGTATCCGCACTGTGGATACTCCAGCCATCGAGTTAAAATAAGCAAAAGTGCAAGCACTTATAGCGATTACACGGTTTCAGCCAGATTACCAAAGCTAGAATGGCCTGGAACATAGAAACTAAAAATATGCCAGACCCCGGCTAGCTGAATAAGTGGCGCCATCTAGCGCGGCCATAGTGAAACAGACAACCACAACATTGTTATAGCCGAAACGTTGTGCATTGTACATCGGCTGCAAAAACTGCGCAGCGACAACATTACAAATGAGTAACCTTTTTATTCATTTTCACCTCAAAAACATTACGCGTAAGCTAACATGTTCATGACTGTGATTGCACAAAGGGTCCCAAGATGTCGACACTGTCGTTACAGTAACCTTGTATTTTTCACTTTTTTGCGTATACCAGGATACTGTATACGATAAACAAGGGTCCTGATCACTATGTATGTTTAATTTAACATTTTAAATCATAAAAATAATTAAATAATACTTACACGACAAGACGCTATGGCACTGCGAGCGCGTGTGACCTTCGTGCGGCTTGCGTTTGTGTGCGTGCCTCTATAAGGTATTCCAGTTGGGTATGGGTCGGGTACGCAACGCCGTGCGCCCCCAAGCCCGTAGCGCCCCAAGAGCTTGCGTACCCAGCACTAAACTCTCTAACGACAGACCGGAAACATCAGCAAAACGCATCGGCAGAACTGTCGATGACGTGTCGTCGACAGATCTGCGACAGAGCGAAAATGTGCCCATGTCTTCGCTCCAAATTACCCCGAAGGGGTTCTTGCTGTGCGGACCACGAAGGGGAAATATGTTAGGCGCGAAGGGGGAAACTTGGGGAATATAACAATGTCTCTTTCGAAGCTTCCACACCGCTTGAATAGGCATCATGCGCACCCCTTAAAAGTCTTTTCTTCGCTTCCCTTTTGTGTATCCCCACTTTTGTGCATCCCCACCGTCCCTCGACTACGTGGACAATGGTAGGAGCTGCGCCGCGTAGCCGGAGAGGGACAATGTCAGAGAAAGGAGCATGGCGGAAAATGAGGTGCAGGTGTGCAAGTTCGGTTGGGGTCACCGCGTGAGCCTCCAGTGTAACTACACAATTGGTCAACGAAAGTCTGTCAGCACAAGGCGCGGATGAAGTCTTCCAGAAACTAACTTGAATAATATGTGGGGTTTTACGTCTCAAAACCACCATATGAATATGAGAGGCACCGTAGTGAACCGAAGGTGGACTGTTTGTGTCGCTGTATTGTAAATATGACGATGACAATACAAAAGACACTCCCAAAGATCGTCGTTAGGCAAAAATCGGTTTCATGTCTCTCTAGTGTAAACGTGTCTTAAGAGAACCCGGCCACTCCAGGTACACTTTTGGCGCTGTTTTTTCGTGCTGAGAGCACAGCCCGTAGAAGGTCCCGCCTGCTGTTAAGGCACAAGACGCGTGCTGATCATTGCCGCAAAAGCGACGCAACCATAGGCGTCCACTTCACCACTCTCTCCTCTCCTACGCTCCCCCCTCTCAGGGGCTTTACCCCCTTCTGGCCTCGCAACGCCGACGCAGGCAGCGCTTGCTAACCAGAATGTTGATTAGAAAGACCGAATATTCGCTCTTCACAACCGTTCACTTGCCACCCCGTATATATAGAGGCAGTGGATCTTGACCTTCAAGGTAGTGCTGGTGGGAAATTACTCCTGTGCATTCTTTGAACAATAAAAATTCACAACATGCACGTTAACCAAAAGCGGATTGCGGGTCGCTGTGTCCAATCGGGCTTTTCTCTCTCTGATACCCCATTAGCAGGAATTGGCATGTTCGAGTAGGAAACTCCGGTGCATCATTGTGTGCTTTGAGCCACCCCAGAATTCTCTACGGTGCGATGCCACGATGAGCACGAGTGTCAACGTCGCCGCTAGTGTAAGTGTTGGCGCCCGCTGCTTCGCATTTACACGTGGTTCTCTTTAGCGGGAGATGGTACAATTGTTTTGCCATTTTAAGTGCAGCTATAGAAAAGATATGCGAGAAGGTGAACGAGAATGAATAGGTGATTTTCCTTGCTGATAGTATTATGGTTCGGGTTATTATTATTATTAATATTATTATTATTATTATTATTATTATTATTATTATTATTATTATTATTATTATTATTATTATTATTATTATTATTATTATTATTATTATTATTATTATTATTATTATTATTATTATTATTATTATTATTATTGAAAACCGAGAGAGAAGGCAGAGGAGAAAGTTAACTGATCACATAACACACGCAACGGGCGAAGCGAGAAAAATTCCTTGAAGACGCGGCGTGACTGGATCTAACGCTGCGACAAGTCTTCTTCACGCACTGAAAGACGCTTCTACCACCCGTCGAAAGTTGGCTGCATGGACAGCCCGTGCTCGAAGACACTTCATCGCTTCAAGCTTCAATATTCCACTGAGCCTTACGCAACGTGCACGCATCGCAACTGTGTGTCGCTACCTTTATAAACAATCATGTACAATCACCGAATATGCATGAAGCATCATCGCTGAGCACCAAGACCGGCCCCGACTGCGCAGTTCAGCTAAGTGCGTCTTCTGAAGGTGTCTGCACCTTACGCGATGCTCGTTCCTGTGTAAACCCTCGAGGATCCTAAGTCATAGTTTTCAAATCACGTCGTTACGGTTGAACTTTAGCATTCTCATATTAGCTTTGACAGCAAAGTGCTCGTGTGCTCCATCACTGCACGGAACCACCAAAAATAGTGCCTAAGTTAGGGCGGCAGCACGCGGTTACTGATTTAGTAATTTTTCTAACTGTCGTACTGCCTGTTAAAAATGTCGGATCCTCAAATATGTCTTGCTGTTCTTAGAAACTGTGCAGAATTCATAATCATCCGCGCATTTCATAACATTTCTTACATATCCACTATCTGCTCATCCTTTCCTCATTTTCTCGCTAGCATAATTCCAAACTCAAAACACATAATGACGGCGTCAGATTCAATTATGCGCTTCGCTGAACCCATTTCAAAGTACTTCGTCGGCTAAGCTCCGCAGGAATTTTCGTCATGTTCACCTTGAAGTGAGAGGCAGGAAACTTCGATGACAAAACACTAGCGTTGCTGCTAGTGAAAAAAAAAATGCAATAATAATCGATCGCCTTCAAAAGAAAATTTACCCTCACTAAACAAACCATTAAAATTACAATGGCGTAATTTCACTCCGCTTTGTTGCTTGTGCTAGCGTCGCTATCATCCAGGTAAAGCTGGCTGTGAATGCGTAAAATTCAATCATATTTAACAATGACTGAGAATAAATATACGCTGAGGCACATTAGCCTTTTTATTTGTGTGATTATTTCTTGTTAACTCGGCATGTTTATGTGTTTTCAGTTTGCCCCTGGTGCTATTATTGTATTGTTTTACTTTAGCACCATTTTCTTTTTTTACTGGTAGTTTGTTTTGCTGTACAACGTAGACAAACGGAGTAGCTTAGGTAACAGTCACACCTCTCTCTTCATGCCAATTCATATATAAAAGAACAAAACAAAAATGAACGTGTGCTGTTCTGCTCTCTGGAAATTTCCTTTAGAGATTCAATGTGTGAGCTCACTGGTAACAAGTCCTAAGTAGATTCTTTACTTCACGCCAATAAGCAAATGGAACCTAAGAAAGCACACATGGACATACAGCGCCCTGTGTAACTGTGCCTTGTTTCGTCCTATACGTTATTTGTGCTAAAGAGAAAACATACTCAGCTCAACAGTCTACTTTGTAATTTAGTAATACGCAAAGCAAAGTTATGTTTGAGATTGCGAAGCATTTCGAGGCAAACACGGGGCACATTGACAGTTTTAATTTAGCCGCCTACGTCTGGGCGCTTTCATGGCCACCTCTCTGATTTGGTATATCCTATTCCAAAATATACTGCTGCATTCATGGGATAGTACGCTTGATAGTTACATAATAAAGCTCATTGCCACAGTCACGTGTGACACATACCCACATACCACGACCCACTGTATTCGAGTATATGTTAAAGGTCAATCTAAAATAGCAAAAAGTGGGCATTGGAAAATCTACAAGAAATTTCGCACCTTACACACACAATGTCCTGAAGTCCTTACACCCTACATTTTTATTCAGTGTGCATACCGTCTGGACACTTGGACACGCCTCTTTCCATGGCGAAGAACGCACTAGTGCGGTAGCTCAAGAGCTCACAAACAGCGTTCGAGTGTTCCAATCTAGAAGACACACCCAGAGAACCATCAAACTGCAATGAAATTCTACAGCCTTGCGGACAAAGCCATATGTACTTCCACTCCCTAAATAACTGAACTGAGAAGATGTTGTGTGGGGGCAGCCTCAGACAAAGTCATTCTCCTAGCTTTATCATACTTCATCTCTTTCAACCCGCACAATATCTCTCACACAGACCTACTGTTGAGCGAAGCCCACGGTGTATTACGACACCTGAAAATGTCCAAACCCATGGGGTTACCCTCCCTCTATTCCTTCACCCTCGCATTTCTCTTGGGAGACTGCGCTGACCAGCTCAGAGCCGCAGGAGCAGAGCCGGCGGGCACGTAGAGTGGCATGAGCCGTTTAGGCCCTGAACTGAGCTGTTGCATATGTATCACACTTAGTCTTACGATTTCAGAAGCTAAGGTCTAGCGTTGCTCACTTCCGCAGAAATGCCTACAAAAGCGCGAATGAAAACTGCTTGCACTTGATTACGATCAAACCGACTTCTGTGCTGGTACAAGGGTGCCGGCGTTAAGTCAAAAAATGAACTCCCCTTTAGACGCCACTGCAGTCAGCGTACCATGTTAACCCACGATATTCACTCGACTCAAATTGCACAAAGACGTTGATCCACCTAGTAAGACCTCGTGAAAAGTGTGGCATATGCAGCTACAAGATGACGGCTTCACATAACATCGATTCCTACAAAGCGTGAGATCTGCTGGAATTTTCGTTTAATTCTGTTGTGCTACAAAAAAACTTTTGGCAATTTTTGTTTGGTTACAGAACGCGATGAAAACTACGTAAACTCAAATGTATTAGCAGGGAACAATGAATCCGAATATTCAGACAGAAATCAGATCATTCGAAAAGAACATTTCACAAAGCTAATAGGAAACAGTGCTGACACAAGGTAATGTCATAATCGTTTAGAATAACTGAAACCTAACCTAAGATGCTAGTAGTGAATGCGTATGAGCTATAGCTCATACGCATTCACCATTGACATCTTTATTAAGTGAAGCTCTTTTATTGTACCGGGAAGTGGATATACAGAAATAATGCGCCTAAAGTGAGTGCTAGAACTTGAGGTGCATCACGATTAAGCCATAGCTAGCGTATGTTTCGCGCACCTAATGCTGCATAGCTGAATAGACAGGGACTTTTATTCAATTACAATAGAACGTCAGCCATCTTCTACCTCATATAGACTTTACATGACGAAGGTAGAAAATTTTTTCCCTGCGAACACAAGCATCCAGTTCCACAATTTCCACGATAATCAGCATCGCCACTGCACCGACTGCAGCTGCAGTAGACCAGAGCGTGCCCAGTTATTCCAGCCTTCCGTCAGACCACTCCATCTGGTGCCAGCTATTATCTTAATCTTATCAGGGCCACGAACAGTCCTCGGTTCATGCTTTGTACGTAAGTCTACACTAAAAGGTATTGTAGACAATACGCTGCAATCAAAACGTTCAAGCTGTCATCTGATTGCTCTGCATGGTGTCTTTCTTCCAGCCAACTATACAAAAGTACTGCAAATCAGGGCTTAATGCCGGCAAGGAATTGCGCTTACGCGGAATGTGCCTGCAGGCAGACCGGCTTTGTTTCATGGAGTACGTCCACAGCACTGCTTCACTTGGCTAAATACATTGCGCAGTGACCTGGTGAAGCACACACCCAGCCCACCGGGCAGTGTGCGAGTAAAATACCCCGAGGTCTGCCTTCCACTTGTTCTCTATCGTAAACTCGCGATAAAGTGGTTGCAAACGTGAGGGAGGTGCCTGTGCAGTCAGAGTTACTATTCAGTCGTGCTACTACTGTGCAGTGAAAACCAAAGCAAACAGCTCTGATATGGCCCTTTGGGTGGGCGGGAAACTGCAGTATTTTCTTTCAGCGGTCTGTGAACTAATTAACCCCTTATGCGGGAGAGTCGACGAGGTATTCGGTTTTAGAAGGTCCGCATCACTGTTTAGTGTGACTCGCAGATTCTGCTAAGCAATGTGCCCTATAAGTGAAGCTTATAATGAACTGTTTGTGGGCATGAATCTGTAGACCACGCTTGTGCACGTTAGTGTCCTTCATAAAGAAACGCTACATACAGCTTTCACTGCACTGGTACGGGGGAGAGCAGTGTTTTTAGGTGGCTCGAGCCGCGGACAAGTTGCAGATCGCACCCGTGGTTTGCGTGTAGCGAAAAGCAGCGCCGACTTTTCACGCACTGCATCCGCACTCTGAAGGAGAAGAGTTGCGGCGCCACTTCGCTGAACGCATAATTAACGGGCAGCTGTGTGGAGTTGAGGCAGTAATTGAGCCCGCCTAGGGCACCAGTTTGGCATGGCTTAAGCAAATTAGGCCCTTCGGAGCGGCTGCTCTGCAAAACGAGGCGATAATTTGTTCAAGCAGAGTTTTTCTCCCTTTTTTTTTCTCCTTTCGTTAACTCTTATAGTACTACTGTCGAGCGGCTGTAGGGTATAAATTAACGTGTGCTTGAAAACGGGCTAGCACAATTGCTCGTGCATTGGGAAACCTAAGGCCAAAGCTTATGGCGGCGAAATGCATGTCTGGTGTCTCATGTAAATATCGCAGAACAAGAAGTCGCTTCTGCGTCGTCTAAATTACAATGGATAACACGGTATGCAGGGACTTTGCGACAACGTGCGCGCTGCAGCATTTTACATATCACACATCGCAGATTGACTGAAAAAAAAAAGAAAGACAGAGAAAGGACAAGAGAGAGAGAGAGAGATAAAGATGCAAAGAAAGGTAGGGAGGTTAACCAGACGCACATCCGGTTTGCTACCCTGCACTGGGGAAGGGATAAAGGGAGAAAAGAGGTTGCAGAGAGATAAGAAGGTACACACAATCACGAGCACACTCGGGGAGCACACACAGTCTACAGGCGGTCGCTCAGGTTAGTTGACATCAGGCGGTCGCTCAGGTTTGTTGACATTAAGTAAAGTAGCAGTGCTTTCGTCGCTTTCTGCGCAACTGAGGCAGATGCCCAAGATCCTAGTATCTTCTGCACACAAAATGGTCCGGGGTCAAGTTGATTCAAAACCACCCGGAGCTGGCATCGCTGTGTGTCGTAGCAAGCGCAGCTGCACAGGACGTGTTCGATGGTCTCTTCAGCTCCGCAGTAGTCGCATGTAGGAGTGTCTGCCATACCAATGCGAAAGGAGTACACCTTTGTAAATGCAAACATTCTTTTCTTCATAGCGCATGTCAGTAAAAGATTGGCTCTGTGTGTGTGTGTGTGTGTGTGTGTGTGTGTGTGTGTGTGTGTGTGTGTGTGTGTGTGTGTGTGTGTGTGTGTGTGTGTGTGTGTGTGTGTGTGTGTGTGTGTGTGTGTCGTCGCGTGCATACATCTGCAATATTATGAACTCCTGTTTCCCCTCCTTATCCACTCATATTTGATGCGTGTGATCGTACTTTATAGAATTAATTTGCTGTAGTAATACATCCTCACTGGTTTACTTGGAATACACGACATGGCACGCATAACATCTTGTGAGCACAGTTTGCAATGTCGCTGCATTAAGAATCGTCCAGAAAAACTTCACTGTGTCCCGTTGGTATAGTCATATTGCTAGATGACTCGTTAGACAAACTTGAGTGGCCACTGTGAAATGAAACTCGGCAACTTAACGAAAGCATACAGTGAAGAAAACTGGCCGATGGTGGTTCAATGAACAGTCATTCACGTGTTCTTGGAGCTAATCAAAAGAAGAAAACGAGGTCAGAGAGAGGCCGTGCCACTTATCGATAATCATAATCTCTGCTACCCCGTCACAGAACAATAACGCCGCCTAAACAGCGTCACTGTTAAAAATGCTAATACTTGTGGGAAGATAAACTTGTGTGCAATGACAGCCACATGGATGTGTCGCATCCTGCGGTTTATTCAGAACTGTGGGATAAGCTGCGACAGTGACGTGAAGGTTGGCAAACCCCCTACTTTTCCAGACTGCACTCCCTGCCTTCGTTTTATTTCTCTTGGTCTCTCGGTGACCGAGATATGTGTATGTTCGCAACTGATAATGCCACGTTTATACAGACGATACCGTGTGATGTCTATAGAATATCAAAATATATAATATAGATGACACCGGTCACAATATGCGCCCTACTTTTGAGCGTGATGGGACACCTTTTGAACGTAGGTTGACGCACTCTTCGTAGGAGCGCAGTTCTGGCAGACTGAATATTTTGCGGAATTTCTAAAAGCCGGAGGAATGGGGCAACTACGCCTAGACAGACAAAGCACGGTCTAAGACTGTCTCGTTCCTTGCCCTGTTGACTCATTCTTGCGTATGCACCAACAAACCCAAGTTAACATGTTACAAGATTTCCTATGCGTGCTAGTCTGTCCACGAAGACATCTCGACCATTTGAGCAGCAAAACAACCTAGTCTGCTTGTTCGCACAGATACACAAACACTATGGGATTCCCCGAGCGTTTGCTTTAGTAGGTCCCTAATGTGCAACCCTTGTCAGCCTATAACTGCTCATTAAACATCCCCCTTTCGCTTTTCCTTTTACTCTCCCCTTAGTGCGGGGTAGTGAACCGGATGCTGGAATTCTGGTTGACCTCCTTGTCTTTCTCTCATTTTATTCTATTTCTCTCTGCTTATCTATTGTACTTTCCGTCAGTGGAGAGTAGCGCCTGTACCGAAACCGCTACTATTTTCACATTGCAACGGCCGATGGCGCGACGCGCAATTTTCTTAGGTTTCAGAAAACCTTGAAACCTACCTTTCAAGGGCTTCTACCTTTTTCCAGACTGTGAAATACATGCCTAATTCAGGAATAATTTTATGCTAAATTGTTTGACTAATTCTACTAAGCTGCAATATAATCAAGGAAGCTCAGTGATTGAGAGGGGAAAAAATGTACAGACCAGCTATGTGACCGTTGAGATTAGGATACTATACTTGACATGCAGGGGGTGCAGGGTGCTGTCCGTCTACTTCTATACACCGCTGTCAACTGCTTTGTGCGGCGAATACAACATGTATTGGTGACACATATCTAATGGTGATGTTCAAGTCACGAGACCCTCGGCACTTTTCAACTGATTCCATAGCAATGAGACTTCCAACGTGCAAACCAATATGACTATATGAACAAAACAAAAAACTAAATGAGACGAACAGCTTTCTCCCAAACAAATGTAGCTTCATTAAATAGTACAGCTCGCTAGCTATACTAAAATGTTTTCAATGAGTAGATGGAAGAATGCAAAATCCACCTATGCATATATTAGAGCAACTTAGACGAGCGCAATTTATAGTTAACCATGGGTTACTAGGCTCTAAAGAGCTATCTCTACACAGGAACAAGTTACAGTTTTTGAGTGGCACCAAACTTAATGTCTACAACAATGCGTCGCGTCGCAGAAACAATATTTAGGCGGCAGTGTGTCCTGCACCAGCGGGCGCTCTGAATAATGAATCAGCCCTCATCCTCCCATTTTACTCCTTGTGCATTAACTCGGAAATGTGTGGGCGTTCTTTTAAAGCCCAAATTTGCCGCGTAGTAAGTGCGCACACTTTATGATTACAGCCTCCGGGTGGGCGGAAAATTTCTGACGCACTGAACGCCGCCGACATGCGGGCAGCACGCGTTATTAACTCGACGCTGCGCGTTGCGCCAGCGGAGAAAATATTGTCGCTCAGGCGCGACTTAGGCAGCAGAAGTCACGCTGAGGACGAGAGCTGGAGGGGAGGAGGAGGAGAAGCCCTCATTCGTACTGTTTTGCATGTTGTGCGATACCTACCCTCCTCGCCACCATCCTGATGTAACAACGCGCGCACGCAACCGACCTCACCTTTACCCCTATCGCGGAGCCGCGCAAGGTCGTTGGCGTACCTTGAAGGAGGGAGGAGGGGCGCCCTGTTTATTGTGCGCCATCAAGCCGACAGTCCCGGCGGCAACGGAGCAATACTAATGAGCCGGCGACTCCTTTGGAAAGACACACCCCATGCTGGAAGCAGCCACCTTAGCTCCTCGTGGAGCTTGGATATGTACCCTACACCCCGCCGCCCCCGCGGTGACGAGCGCAGGCAAATTCATTAGCTGCCAATGTCGAAAGCGCCGCCGGCAACGCCTGTGCGCGCCAGCGGGGCCTCGAGTAGGGGAGCGGGCACCAGCTACGGACGATTCCGCGTGGTCAACCGGAAAGGTTTGCCAACGCCGTCATTTCCATGGCGCGCTGCGCGACGTGTCCCAAGCCTCGTGCGCGACAAACGCACAGACGCACGAGGCAACCTCGGGGGCAATTGCCGCCGGGCCACTGCATCTCTGTCTCTCACGCGCGAGCTCGCGCGCTTCTATTGTTCCGAGCGGGATTCACGCACTGGTGTTTTCTGCGAGTGCAGACGTGCGCGTGGTCTGAAATGAGCGTGTTGTGGACTCCGGCGAGACCACAGTCATGTGCCCCTCTTTCTCGTGCCGTTGGGACGTGCCACATTTACGTCGTACAATACGTACGTTACTTCGGTGTCCTCTGAAATAAGTGGAGCATCTAATACTAGCACTGTGGCCCTAGTTACCAGAATATGATTCCGCTAGGCCAAGGACTGCGGTCTGTTGACCTCATGGCGCATACTCCTTGCTTCGCACCGTACAACGTCTTTACATTGAGTTTCTAAGCCAACTAGCTCACTAAGCTGGGAGTGTGTTTAAACGGCCTCGAGCAAATTAAAACGCACATTCATTGCTAAACTCCCCTGGTTGTCAGTGGCTGCTTATGGACGATGCCATAATGATAGTGTGATAAACTTTGGATTCACGCTCTGCGTGCTTTTCTGTTACGGAGAAAGAGTGCAGGTAGTGGAGTATGGGCAAATAGGAAGGATATGCAAGGAGCCTACGAAACATGCATTCTATCTGGTTGTTCATGCAGAGGAAATGGTTTTAGAAGTAGTAATGAAACACGTGTGGCAAATCTCAGTGTTAAAGCGCAAGCTTGAGCTCCCTGGGTAAATATTATCATTGGCAGTGAAACTCAGTGTTATATGGCATCGCTTGTGTGCATCTGACCGCTAGCAAAAACTTGGCGTAAGCGATCGTACCTGACATTTTATACTTCAAGGATAAGACATGGCTGTACACAGCTGCTTTTCTCTACAATAATTTCAGCCCTACTGGTAGTGTTCATGTAGTTCTATGTTTCAGTAGTTGTCGAAGACGTTAGGTCAAAACGTATGTAAATACTTACACCTGGCTTTCTCTCCCTTCGAACAGTGAGTGACAATTGTGATAACACCCGTTTACACAAAGTAAAATGTCTCTGAGACGTCGCGGAAAAGTCAAAATAACAAAAAGTTTCAATATCTCTCAAGTTAACAAAGGTGTGACATGCGTGCTATAACGTGCTGTGTTATAGGCCGCATGCATACATGTTTCTCGAAAATTGACCGCTAGGATGGCTCATCCTACGTTCTTCGTTCCATCGATGGAACGCACTGCCAGTGGCTGTGTCGTGAACGTGTAATGCGATGTGAACGCCAGTAAAAATACCAGAAAGTTATACCTTTTCGGTAGCTTTTTAATACATTTTCTCACTTTCTTTCCTGCCTTCACCTTTATATTCCACTCTACCCCTTTCCAAGGGCAGGGTAGTATAATGACAATTTTCTTCAGGTTGACCTCTATGCCTTTCGCATAACCTTTCACTCTCTTTCTATCTCGGCCCCCAATTTTTACACAAACTTTCAATGGCCGTATTTTACGTGACACCCACAGACTACAGTTCGAGATAACTTCGCCATAGCTTGAACTCACTCCGCACTTGTATTGAGACGAGCTTCGCGGAGGCTGTAAGCGCTGAAGCGTGGTAGTCGCGTGGACAGCGGCTGGCCGAGCTGTCAGTCCCGGTTGTCCGCGCAGTGAGGACGATGGGCCGCCGATAAGCGCGGACCTCCCACTGGGCTTTCGGAAACTGCATTGTCACCGAAAGGCTTGCGGAATGTTGGCGTGTCGTCCTTTCGTGCGGTCCTCTCTCAGCGCGCAGTCGACCGGACGGAAGAATTCCAACTGCGTTTTGACTCGGCTACCGCAGGTCCGACACCTCTCGCAACCAATAACCCCGTCGCGTGTGTCCCGTTCGCTTAGCCACGTTACTGACCCCGAACACTAATGCATTGTCGGCGCTTTGTCATCCTGGCCCAGGTGCAGCTGCCTACTGCAACTTCTTTTTGCAAGTCTATGCTGCACTGTTGCCTGAATTCGGCTCTCCGTGGATGTGTGCGGAGAGGTTTATGACGGGCGGTGACAAGAGCCCGGCATGCGTTGCGTCTTGATGAAAGCCGTAGCCGCCCGGCACCCTCCGTTAGCTCCCATAACTGATAGCACGGCGTTATTAGAACTACCAGTAACCATCTCGCTACCGTACATTATCGATGGAATTTGTAACCACGGAAGCGGATGCCTCCTATTGTGTGAACTACTAAAGATTTTATTATTCCTTGTTTCTCCCTGTTTTATCTTCGTTTTTGTATGGGTTAAATCATTCATTGAATTCTTGACTGACGGATTTCTTTCTTGTCCTTCGCCTTTCGCTTGTTCCACCTAGGGTGCACGTTAAAGAACCCCAGGTGGTCGAAATTTCCGGAGCCCTTCACTACGGCGTCTCTCATAATCATATGGTGGTTTTGGGACGTTAAACCCCACATATCAATCAATCAAGCTTGTTCCACCTAGAGGTCCTCTCCATGGTCGTGGTCTCTCTTTCGGTGCCCATGTGTTTTTTTCTGCTGACTCAGGAAAACGGCGAGAAAAAAAAAAGCATTTAATTGCCCAAGCAGAGGCAGCATGTTGCTAGATCACCTTGCCCCTACCCTCCATCCCCTTCCCCCTGTTCTTCCCTTCATACTCCTGCCTTTCTGAGGTACCCGGCTGCTGACCCGCAGGTCGCGGGATCGAATCCGGGCTGCGGCGGCTGCATTTGCGATAGAGGCGAAAATTCTGTAGCCCCATGTGCTCAGATTTAGGTGCACGTTAAAGAACCCCATCAGGTGTCGAAAATTTAGGAACCCTCCACAATGGCGTCTCTCATAATCATATGGTTGTTTTGGGACGTTAAGCCCCACATATGGAATTCATTCGGCGAAGCATATATAAATATCCTGGAAGACATCTGCAGAGGATCCACTGCCACCATAGTTCTTCAAGAAGAAAGTGAAAAAACACCAATAAAAGAGGATGTAAAGCATATGGATACAATCGCCCCAATTATATTTACCGCGTGCTTACAGGAGGTATTGAGAGCCTTAGCGTGGGAAGAGCTAGGGATAAGAGTTAATGGAGAGTACCTTATAGTAACTTGCGCTTCGCAGATGACATTTCATTGCCGAGTAACTCAGGCAGCAAATTGCAATAGATGATTATTGAATTAGACAAGGAGAGCAGAAAGGTAGGTCTTAAAATTAATCAGCAAGAAACGAAACTATTGTACAATAACCTCGGAAGAGAACAGCGATTCGAGATAGGTGGCAGTGCACCTGAAGTTGTAAAAGAGTATGTCTACTTAGAACAACTATTAACGGTGGAGCCAAACCACGAGATGGAAGTAACTAGAATAAGAATGGGGTGGAGCACATTCGGCAAGCACCCTCAAATCATGACTGGTAGATTGCCATTATCCGTCACGAGGAAGGTACATAACAGCTGCATCTTGTCGGTACTTAACTATACGGAGCAGAAACCTGGAGGCTTACAAAGAGGGTTCAGCTTAAATAGAGGACGACGCAGTGAGCGATAAAAAAAATGATAAGTGTAGCCTTAAGAGGCAAGAAAAGAGCAGAGTTGGTCAGGGAAGAAACCGAGGTTAAGGATATCATAGTTGAAATCAATAAGAAGAAGAAGAAATAGACGTGGGCCGGGCATGTAGCGTGTGGGCAGCATAACCACTGGTCACTGAGGGTAACTGACAGGATTCTCAGAGAAGGTTAGCGTGCGAGAGGGAGACAGAAATTTGAGTGGACAGATGAGATTAGAAAGTGTGTGGGTATTAAGTGGCAGCAGCAAGCAAAGGACCCGAGTTGACTGGTGTAACATAGTAGATGTCTTGATCCTGCGGTGGGCGTAGTCAAGCGGATGTTGATGATGATGATGAAGATCAAATCCCTTCATACTCCATTGGTGTTTTCCTCCTTACTTCTCCCGCCATGGTGGTCTGGTGGCTAAGGCACTCAGCTGCTGAACCGCAGGGCGTGGAATCAAATCGCGGCTGAGGCTGCATTTTTGGTGGAGGTGAAAATGCTATAAACACATGTGTTCAGATCAAGTAGGTTTTTTTTAAAACCTCCTTGGCTCAGATTTAGGTGCACGTGAAAGAGCCCCAGGTGGTCGAAATTTCCGTAGCCCTCCACTCTCATAATCATATATGGTGGTTTTGGGACGTTAAACCCCGTATATCAATCAATCCTTTTGTCTTTCCTCACCCTCTTCCGTCCAGTTTGCTAGTTCCATCCACACTCAATTTCTTCCCAATCCTATCCCACCTCTCGTCTTCTTGTCATGTTTAAATATTGTGTTAAAACATGCATGTATTATGAACTAGAGCAATGGTTAGTTTTGAGATACATCTGGCGATTCCATTTCCATGTATAAATCAGCGGAAACTACACATGACGTGAGATGCGAACGACCGCTCATGTTCTGAGAAATACTGTTTTTCTGTCTGTGAAAATTTCTCACTCGACTCTGCAAGACAGAGCAGATATCTTACAACACTCGCTTTTCACGCTCATCAGGTCTCGCGCTTAGGTATTTATTCGCAGCCATAGCCCAGCCAGCAGCCAACAGGAGTGTCGCATACTTCGGGATTTCACTTTGCGAACTTTCTCTCGCGTTGTTGCGGTGCTTGCATCAAAACAAAACCACGACCATACAACAGACGTAGCCGGGACAAAGGAAGGCACAGAGGAAGAACAGAAGGCGAGGCACTGAAGAAAACAAAGATAAACTTTTAGATGAGCAAGCGAGACAGCGACGCTGGTGCTTTTGTTGACATCCAACGACGCTGCCGGGAACAATGTTGCAGCACGGACACTCTCTTTCCATCGCTTTCATCGTTTCCTCGTTTTGTGTGTGTGTGTGTTTTTTCGCAGTGTCGTGCGTTGTCCGTTCTTGCCCAACAGCGCCGCTTTGTTCGTCAGGCTTAGTAAGAAAAAAGGCGACTACTTTTCGGAAGCTGCGTGCGGCCGTTAGTACTTGTTTTTTTCTTGCGTGTAACTACGTGTACACCGCCTGCAAACCTTACCCCCCGTCTCGCGCCGTGCACAGTTCGCCTTTTCATGGGTAGGCGGCTGCTCGGCGGTAACAGTGCACGGAGATAGCGTGACGTACTCAATGGCTGTGCTTTGCCCGCGCGCTTTGCAGAGATGAAAGCTCGTCTGTGTGAATAAGTTTACAACCGAAGTGTCCACGAACGTGCACCCCAACACCACGGGTGGCGCCGAACGGCACGATGACGTCATTCGAAGCTGATCGCAACGATAGAGTTTCGTAAATATGCACTAGG
The DNA here is from genome assembly GCF_013339725.1 of Rhipicephalus microplus. Taxonomy (NCBI): domain Eukaryota; kingdom Metazoa; phylum Arthropoda; class Arachnida; order Ixodida; family Ixodidae; genus Rhipicephalus; species Rhipicephalus microplus. The sequence continues at coordinate 163,389,983 of NC_051171.1, read as the reverse complement.
GGGAACTTTGGCACTAGTGTCAATGGGAGCTTAAACGCGCGGCACTTCAGCGAGTATGGAAACGATGCATAGTACACGGATTTGTCTAATCTTTGTACTTCTGGATTCGTGTGTGTTCATGTGGCTTGGAGGTGTTTTCTCGAGAAATAAAAATCGGCGAATGTTCAGCAGTTGCGCTTCCCTACCTCATACGTTTAGGCGTGCCACTTCAAATCGGGTCACGAAGTTCAAAAGGATTCGTTTTTTTTTTCTTCGAAATAAAACCAAAACCAGCAATAAACAAAGCCGCAAGTTCGATACGCTACCCGCAAGTACGAAGACCAGACGAATTCGTTTACTACCCATCATTCCCATGGTCGCTGAACGATCGCAGCGCCAGAGTGCCTTCTAGTTGATTTTAGGAAACTCTATGATCGCAACAACTACACGGTGGTATGTGCGTGCCACGGCTTGGCGCGAAAGCAACCGCGTCGTCCATAAATGCGCTTTTATTACGAAGCAGCGCTGCACAGCCGATGAAGCTCGGCAGTCTCCCGAAAACAGTTCACTGCCTAATATTTTTGTTTTCAACTGTGCCGAACTTGTCCCAGTTTTAGCGAATGCTTTCTGCATTGTTCTGTCAGTCGACTTTACCGCACTTCGGGTATGTGTGGAATGCGCCGGTACTCTGGACTATGTGGTATACAAAGTTGGCTCTGCATTTTTCATTTCTTTCGAACCAAGCTGCTCAGTTTTGTGACTACTGAACGCTTTACTGCGCACAGCACTGTACTAAGCGGACAGAGTTACAAGCAAGACGAAAGAAAGAAACAAGGGCCACCATCGCTCGTCTGCCGTCGCCAGCGGAAACGCGACGCCAACGTTTTGCTGAGCGACGTTGGTCACACGGTGGCTTGGGAATTCTGGGTTTGCGTCAGTCGCTGGTGACGTCCGCTGTGCTTCGGGCGGCCGCATGTCTCGCCAGCCATTCCGGGCGTTGACGTGTTCGCGCTTGCGCTGTCACGATATTTGGAAGCGTGCCAAAATGGAAATGGTTAATTGCAGCGGAAAGCGTAGAGACGCCACACCCATCTTTTAACGGTGCCCTTCCGTTTATATTTGCAGTTACACGAGCTCTCAGGCCGAAAACAGGTCTATAGGCGATAAGGCTAAGCGCGCTACAGTAATGAATAAACCAAAAGCCGGAGGCGTTCGCATGTTCATTTCCTTTATCTCTTTAAATACAACTTGGCGGCATAACTGTGTATAACTTCATGTGAATGGACGAAATGGCGAGCACATTATTTCAATTTTTTCTTGTTATACTTTTATTATATCCCTGCGTTTTGACGTCACACAGGCGGTAACGCGATAGCTTATTCACGTGACAATCGCGATCGTTTCTTCATCAAAAAAATGCCCCCACCTCCCCGAACGGAATCCTGGGGGAATTTGAATGCATTGCGTAGCGTCCATAACGGCGTTTCGCACGTGAGAACTCAGCGTTGAAAGAATCATTGCACCGTGCAGCCTATAGTGGCGTTCGCCACACGTGGCGTTTATCTGTCGCGAGAAGTGTGGTATGCGCTTTTAGCTCTACTGCTAGCGTGCACGGTTAAAAATGCTATGAAATGAACAAAACAAACAGCGTTCTCGGCTCGGCGTTAGCGTTTCCCAGTGGCGTTTCAAGCACTCATTTTTGGATGTTCTTGATAGGCGCGCATCCAGTGAGCGGCAGAGAGTGGGGTGCGAGTGAACTGGAAAGTGGGGCGCAGGGAGGAGGAGAGTGAATGGCGAGAAAAGGAGTAGTGAAGCACTACACCTGTCATTGTACCTGACGGCCTTAATGGCAACGTCTCATCAACACAAACGCTAGCAGCGCAAGCGCTGCAAACGCGTTTCCAACGCACTGTGTTGAGGCGGTGACGAGTCACATTCAAGCCAGCGAGGGGTGGGGGGGCTCCGGTTGCTCGGGGTGAGGATAAGCGCACGCGCGCCCACAGCTGTTGCTATGGGAGAGAGCGGTGGACGGATCTCGATGGACGCCTGACAGCCCGACTCAGAAACGCATTCCCATTTAAAATATTGAATTCTGGTTACGAGCTTACGAACTCTGGCCAAAGCTCGTGACACAGGCGGTAAACACTTCTGATTTTTTTTTTGTCATTCACGCAGCTATTTTCTGTTTTCTTTTTGCAGATTTCACATACTCATGGCCAGTCTCATACGCGGAAGGTCGAATCTTGTCGCAAGACGACGCCTATTCTTCGCGCCACTCTGAAATTTGAATGAGCAGGCAACATCTCCATATTTCTTTTTAAAGCTTTTCATACGTGATAGTAAAGAGGTACACGTAGAAAAAAACAGATAACTTCCCGCCATCTATTCTGCCTATTGCTATCAAATATATGAACGTAGGTTTTATAGCTTTGCGGGCACGAGAGAAGAGAAGACAACATAAACACGAACTATGTAACACGAAGTGCGTACTGTGGTAGAAAAAAAAATGTTAACAGAAAAACTTTTATGCGCATACGCCGGTGTGGTAGTGGTTCTTATCGATCCAGCGCACGTGGAATCTACGAGAGATAGCTGTCCAGGTGTTTCTTTTCTTATTTATGTGTGCCTATAGACGTACGCACGAGGGGGGCAAGGGGGTGGGGTGACTTCCTCCTTATCACTTAACTCTGCTTCATATATGTACTTAATAGATGATGGGGGAGCTCCGGCAAAAATTATGTTCCGTACAATGACCTACTTGGGAGAGGGGGGGGGGGGCAATGCAACGAACCTTCACTCCTCTGAAAGTAAACCCTGCACGAGCCAATGTGTATGCTAATGGAAGGCTAGTTCAAACTACGCTTCCACTGCTGATAATTACCCGGATATTGGTTAACAATATGCGCGTTCCATTATTCTTGTCAGAGTCGTAAAGAGAAATCTTTATCAGTGAGGGGAGGGGCGCTGCTTTTTTATGTATATTCGTGCATGTGTTTTCATAAGTACGCACATGTAAAGGAGAGATGAAAAGAAACGCGAAAAGCACGGCTAGCTGTTTCCATCACGTTCTTACATTGGAGACAATGAAGAAATGCTACAGGATGTCCCACGAATGCATCATGGATGAGTCTCATGGCTTTTTATTACCAACCCCCGCCACAACCGCCGGAAAAACGAGGAACAGTAGAGAACGTGGATGCCCCACTGTTCGCGTTTTTTTTTCTATCTCTCCTGTACATATTGTTCAGCTGGAAAACTAATTGGAGACAATAAAAAGTTCGGAGTGGCATGCCCCATGCCAAAACTTCAGGGAAGGGTGTGTGGAAAATAAGTGCAGAAGGGCAACGCTGAAAGAAAGCGACGCTGTTCGTTAACAGGCACGAAGCACCAGGGAATTTTCTGTACAAACAGGTTAACAGCACGTTAGCACTGTTAGGCTAGCGCGCGTGAGCGTGTTTTTCAGAACAGGTTTACTGAAAGCCATCTTACAAAGACCACCGCCTTGAAAAGCGTGCACCGCTATTGTGGAACTATTTTCTTGACGCCAGCGCAAAGGTAGACACGTTTTTTTTTTTTTGCTATATTTTTTAAACTCTTCAAACACATGTCGTTGACAAAGAATTTGAAATTCTTCGAGAACTAAACTAGTTCCGGGCTACTTAGGAAGATAAAAGCACGGTAAAAAACAAGCGAAAAGAGAAACAAAATAATTTTATGCTTGCCATTTGCACACATACACTTACGCGACGTGACTTGTACCAAGGTGTCGTCACCTTTCGCAAGCATTTCATTACGGCGCACAAAGCTTTCCCCGAAACGCCACGTCGAACTTTCGCAAGGGCGAGCGAGCATCCACGCTCGCGGGCGATTCGCCGTTCGTCGCCTCCTTTGTTAAACGAGGTGAAACTAAATTGGACAAAGAGACCTGCACGTCGCCCCTCTTCCATCTGCCGCAATGCGTTCTTAATGATTCGAAACGATTTCTCGATCTGTTCCGTCCGCGTGCTTTTGTGAATTCGTGCTGTCTCCGGTCTAGCTGCTCCGAAAATCTGGCTGCGAGGAGGCAGCATTACGAAGCCGCTCGCCGAGCGCCTTCAAACGCGGTGCTCGCGGATGCGGTTTGACCTAATCTCCGTCCCGATGGAAAATAGATAGCCTTTAGGAGCAGCGCTGGTGACTAACGCGTCGGGGCACTTACTGCCAAAACTGCGCAGGTTCCGTCGCATTTAGCGCCAAGCCGAAGGTGCACTGTAAGAGCATCGCGTTCGCTTCACAAAACAAACAATTGGAACTTCCTTGTAGCGTATATTGTCCGTGTGCACATGGCTACGAAAAATTGGTACAAATGTGGCCTGCCAATAGTAGCGAGGTTCAAATAAATTCATGCTTCTGAATTGTGCATACCTATATTGGTTTATTTCATTTATTTGTTCATATTACCCGCCCTAAAAGAGATTATCTCCAAGAGGGCCAGAATACACAGTACATAAATACGATTAGTGAAATACATTACAATGGTGCGTTAATTTTTGTTATGGGAAGTAGTACGATGTGAAGTTATTTTTTCATGGCAAACATGCTGCACTCCATTGTGGAGAGTACACCATCAGAAACCATTATACACGAAACTGAAAGGATGAAGAGAGAGATAATAAGGTTGAGCAAAAGGCAGGGTAATAAACAGAAGAAAATTTCTGGTTTGCTATCCTGAATCTGTGCTCCATCACGGTGGTCTAGTGGCTAAGCTACTCGGCTGCTGACCCGCAGGTCACGGGATCGAATCCCAGCTGCGGTGGCTGTATTCTCGGTGGAGGCGGAAATGTTGTCGGCTCGTGTGCTCCTATTTGGGGGCACGTTTAAAAACCCCAGGTGGTGGTAATTTTAGAGCCTCCCATCACGGCGTCTCTCATAATCATATGGTAGTTTGGGACGTTAAACCCTACATATCTATCAATCTATCCTGATCTGGGGAAAGGGAAATGGGCATGAAAAGGTAAGGTGGAAAAAAGAAAGAAAAGTGGTGGTTAAAGAAAAGAAAATAGAAAGCGCGCACAGACTCTAACACGGAAATGTCGCAATCGTTTAGCGAGTCTGGTTTAGTGAGTCCCTTTAAGGCTGCTGAAGTTTCAAATAAGGAAAAAATGTATAACAGGTTGAAATTTTTTTAACTTTCTATGTTCGACAATTTTCACCAACTAGGTAAATGAATAAAGAAACTACAGCCATGAAAATACTATGTAATAATTGTGTTTGTAATACAATCAATTAATTCGGGAAAGGCGCCATATGTTCGAGGCGAGTAAGTGAGACTCATAAGATTTCAGAAAATTTTCTAAACTAAAACTATGAATAATATGAACTGGTATATAGTTTTTTTTTTGCTATTACATGAAGCATGCCATAGCAAATTAACTTCTAGGATCAATTAAGATAACATTTCACTTCATTACTATTATTTGACATAAACTATTCAAGTGTCCACAGAGAGGTCAGTGATTTCTATGACACCTAATCGAAAATACACGAGTAGCTCTACAATGGTGTCAAACAACACGTCTTTGCTACGTTCGTCAGTTTTCAAATACGTTTTCAAGGGGGGGAGGTACCACTGCTCATAATTAAACGATTTTCTATTTCGGTGCCCCCCCCCTCCTGCCTACTCAGAAAAAGTGAAGTTGAACACGAATGTACAAACAGCATGGCAACACACGAGGCAAAGATACGAGTCAGACAGAGTAATGTAAAGCAAGACCGCAAGATTGGCGTGAAAGAAAGGACGGTATTGCAAGGTTTAAATGAATGAATGAATGAATGAATGAATGAATGAATGAATGAATGAATGAATGAATGAATGAATGAATGAATGAATTTTATTTTTTGCGAGATCCGGCTAGTTGCTGGTCAGGCCAAGACCGCTCAGATAGAGGATGGAAGATCTTAAACCCCAATAGTCTCCCTGGCCAGGTTAAATCAATGCCGTAAAATATTCTACTGTACCCTGCCCGAAGATTCTGCAATCCTTCTTTTTACTTTAATTACACAAGCGATAATCATAATTTGCTTGGACATATGAAAGAGATCTAGGTGAAAAATAAATTTGGATCAAGAGCACCATTTCGTGTATCGCAGACAATAAGCGCAAACAGCCAAGCATATTGTATCAGCAAAACCAGCGACTACGACATGAACAGTCGAGACATGAGATCACGTCCACTGGCTCCTGCTTTGGGACACTAGTGGGGACAATACATTTGGGTTAATGGCAAATATATGCTATATGTTGTATATGTCATGGAACCAATGTCCTCATTGAGGACGGTAGAAGCTATTAGTCTCACTACGATGATTTACATCACGTAAGACGAACAGCACCCACATTGTTTGTGGGGTCTTCCGTTTGCGTTCTTGAGTCCATTATGAAGGTAATTCCATAGCACATCGCTTTCATGCGAAAAAATAGCGGCTGAGTCGAATTGAGAATCGTTTTCATTGTCTGCGTGTCACGGCAGACGAAGGGTACTCGATCTAATCAGCTACGTTATTTATAAGCAGGTGCAGTATGGCATTCGCGGAATACGTTTCTTCAAATATGACCTTGAAGACGTAACCTCAATGCGTAGTTACATTTATTTTTGGAAAGACATTGGCTTATACATACGGGGACGGCTACTCCTGCATATCATAATGTGTGGTAGGAGGCACAATGTTGTCACCTACTGTAATAAGCCTAAACAGGTTTATAGACTCGCGAAAAGCTGAACTTGTGCATAATTCATACTTGCAGGAACATAACTGCACAAGACACGTAGGCGGGGTCGGTACGTGTGGTTTTAATAAAGGAACTTAAAAAAAAACCGAAGTTCAGTGACGAAGAGATCAAGAGTCCGCAAGAAACGAGAATGACTGGGAATCTGAGGATCCTTAGAAGTAATGCTGATTAGAACGAAAATACACCATAACTTAAATGTATGGGGAACCTCTGAACCAGATTATCAGTAAGCTTTAAAAAATGTCGGGTTTCATTTGCAAGCAGCGCTCTCCCATACGCCTAACGTATGGTGCTTCGGTGTAACTCTTGTAATGATTCGATACAGTATACGAATATTTGCATAATACTACAGCCTCCTGACACTTTCATCGAGTTTGACGTCGTGAAGCAATCATAATGGGGCTTGACTGCTGACCCAAAGGTCGCGGGTTCGAGCCTGGCAGCCACAGTCGCATTTAGATTGAGGCGAAATGCTAGACACCCAAGTACTGTAGGATGTTGGTGCACAATAGTGAACGCCAGACGGTTGAAATTTTCAAAGCCCTTCACTGTGGCGTCTCCGACAATCATGTAGTGGCTTCGGAACGTAAAAGACCAGATATCGATAATCCTTCACTAATCCTTGCTGAAAATGTGGTGCTGTAGTGGATTTTCCAAAAACTTGGTTTTTTTGGGTAGCCAGGGGTCATCGGACGAAAACTTCCAATAGACGAAGACTAGATGCAATGTACGAAGTGGCCAAGAGTGAACAACCACCTCTCTTAAGTCGGGTTTCGTGAACGAGGGTTTATTCCCAGTCACAAAAGCGCTCCACCAAGTGCAGCCCGTCGGTCCATGGTCACTGTCGGGCCGAAAAAGGGTGGCGACCTCGGATTGGCGGGAGAACCTATAATATCGAATTACGTGGGACGCGAACCTCTGTTGCTGCATGTGCATGTCTATAGGGTACGGCGCAGCATCGCAAACAGGCTCCGAGACGGAGTTGTCGGCCCCACGTGAACAGCGTCGTACACGTGCGAGTCCGTCCACGTTCGTGTAGAACGCGTGCGGGACCAGCTTCCACAATGACGACGCGGACAATCCATTTAATGCGTCCTCCGCCTACGGGTGCTCGTCGTAGGCGGCCGCCGATGGCGTAGCGCTCCCTCTGGTCTCCTTTGTCCGGGACCTCGTCGGTCCGCTTAATCAAGACGTGCTCGCTGACCGGCCACCGTGCTCGCCATCATCCGCTCCCTGCGAGAGGAAGAGGAACAAAGATCCGCGTGGTTTATTATGGCGTGATTATGCTTTTGTCCCGGTTCACGCACCGGGTCGGACACCCACTTTTCACGACGGCGTCGACGAGTTGCGGCTAATGAGTGCAGTGGGAAAAAGAACGCGACGCCGAGAAAGCGGGTGCCGAGTGGGCCACCCACTTCCGAGGGTGGTTGGCAAGCGCGCGGATGTAGCTAGCCCGTGCGTTTCTAGTGCAGTCTTCCCAGGTGTCACCCGCTTGCGTTCGTGCGTCATGTCCAGTAGTGATAATGCGCACAAGAGCATTGGTACTAATCATTTGTATATGTACGGCCGTGTGTGTCAGTGTGGCCGTCATGTGGCCACCCCACGGTGGTTTATAAATTGATAAAGAAAAGCTGCGACAAATTGGAAGACATGTACAAAACTGGATTAAAACTTGTGTTTGTTTTCAGCGCACATATGACACAATGCTCTAGTGAACCATAAATGCTACAAGCCAAAATCCAATTTTAGGTCAACAGCTATCTCAGATTTCAGATAGGAAGTGCTGAGGGAGTCTAGGGGGTTTCGACGTCATGCCGAAGGCAACATGCGTCCCGCGGGTCGTAGGTTAGTGATGAATAGTGTATCCTTTCTTACCATTATTTTATCCATTGTGTCAAAGCACAAGTGCCGGTTCGATATGAATTCTCGAACAGAAGTACAAAACATGGCATTTTAGAATAATACATGCATTAGCATAACCAATTACTTCACGAGAAACTAGCAGAAACCTTCTGCACGTGCGTAGAAAGAAAATTGCTTACTTGTTTATTGGTGTATCTTTATTATTTGCTTAGCACGTTTAGCAAGCACACGCTAGAAGAGAAATATCTTCGTGCTGACCTCTACTTTCCTGCGTCTTTTCACAGCGTCCACTCAGTCTATATACACCGCCCACGCGCCTTTTGGAAAAGTAACCATGTTACTCTAATGAATTTCACGTGTAGCAACTCTTCTACACAAGAAAAAGAAAAGCAAAGCAATTTGCATTCTGCCCGCTATATTCGACATTGCACACAAGAAAAAAAAACAGTTAGGCTCCACTACTCTGTATTCCAAGTTAATAATACGAGACTGAGTCCCGTGAGACGCGGGCCAACTTCCGAGCAGACATTACACTCGGCGCACTTCGTCGAGAATTTCGCAACTTTCACCGTCTACGAAACCAGGATGTTTGACGTCGTGAACGAAAGGTCCTCGCGGTCGACCACCGCGTCTTTATCTTCATTCTCTTCCCGCTCTCATGCGCAACTCCCGTGTTCACGCTTACACGCAGAGAGACAGCTCGTTCTGAACTCGGTGGGCTTTAGGGTGGCGATGGCTGCGATGGTGCGTCCCACCGCGTGCTACCGTCGGCACCCGGTGATTGTTAGCAGAAGCGTGCTGACACGAGGAACTGGTCGCAATAACCGGTGGGTGCTATACGTGCCCGTACTGTTCAATTTCGGTGATGCAAGAAGATGTACGCCATATTGTATGGACATGCCGAGGAATATACAGTCGTAACGCTGCTGTCAACTCCTAGAAGCCGGCCTTCGCTACAGTGACATTACCACTTATGACGCTAAGTACACGACCACAGGGTTAACGATACACTGCGTCACTTCATACACAACACCGTCCAAAGGGCGCGCATTTATTAAACATATGCACACAAAATACGTCCTCTTCTTTTTTTCTTCTTCTTTTACTACTTCCTTTTATTCCTCCTCTCTGTAGACGGGGAAGTTTTCTTGACGAGCGACTAATCTGACGAAGTCTACAACACGCAGAAGTGTGTTTATTTTATATTAATATTATCTATAAGTTTTACATCTGGAAACCATGATGTGATTGTGAGTGATGCCGTAGTGGGGGGCTCCTGAAATGTGGACCATCCACTTTTTTTATCATTTAACGTGCTCTCATATCGCCCTACGCAAGGGCATTTCACCTCTATCAAAATGCGACCAAACATGGACGCCGCGGCGCTCGGATCATCAGCCGAGCACCGTGACGGCTACACCTCAGCGATGGACTGATCTTCGGTTCCTAAACTTAGTTATAAGCGTGCTGCAGATTTGGGTTCACTATACAAAGAACCCCGGGTAGTCGAAATTCCGGTGCCCTCCACTACGTCGTCTCTCATATCGATAGGGCAGTTTTGGGACGCTAAACCCCACAAATCAATCATCAAACTTAGAACAATTAGAAAGTATTGTCTCCTTGCAACATGTTACGCAGCATTGTTGCAAGTGCTACGTAATGCAAGTGGTCCGAAATTCAACTCCTGAGGCCCCTTCATGAAGAAAGAAAGAAATAAAAAAGAAGAAAGAAAAAGAAGAAAGAAAGTAGAACCCATGTAATGGTGAAGTCACATAAGTAGGCCTGAGGTCGGCTTTAGTTCTGCCTTAGCTGAGGAGAATTGGGCACCTTCAGGCAGTACCTGGACACTACCTCGCGGTGAATATACTTTTGAAGAATGAGAATTGTCGTGGTTTTAATAAAAATACTAATTTTGCTTGTCATGGCCAAAACTTAAAAAAGATTGAGTGACTGATATATGAGGACAGTAACATTTTTAAGACTACAACACCTGCTTTAGTGATGTTTCGGCCTGTTTGCATGTTCTGACGTTGTTAACAATACCAGCATGGCGCGCTAGAAGTTCCTTTAAATGAAGCGAATTGTCATTTTTATTCAAGCATTGAACAAATAGTGAAAACACACCTGCCATCTTTGTACATAATGGCGAATACACTGTCGACAAGCAATCATCACAGCTATCAGTGCAGTGAACAGTTCAAATCATGTACATGTTGCACATGTAGCATATGAAAACCCTTCATGCGCTTCAGTGTGCTACATGGCTTCCCTGTAAAGCATGGAAGTTTTTTTATGCGTAATATTAACAGGGGTGACGTCTACCAAGATATAAATAATGTCTGGCTTTTGATTGATTGATTAATATGGTGTTTCACGTCCCAAAACCACCATAATGTGTAGCTTTTACGTGCCAAACCACTATACGATTTCGAGAGACTGGAAAGCTCCGGATGTTTCGCCCACCCCGGGTTTCTTTCATGCGTACGTGGGCCTCCGGTATTTCAACTCCATAAAATTTTGACCACCGCGTCCGGGGTTGAACCCATGACCTGCGGGGGCTCTGTGCCTGTGGGTCAGCAGCTTTGCACCGTAACTGCTATAACAACGTAGCGGAATGTCTACAGAAGTCGCGCTCATGCATAGTGCTGCAAATAAGCTTTACCGGACGAGCATGCTCACATTTTCCTCAATGTAGACCAGTGCAGACTCTTCACTTTTTCATACAGCCGGCTACTACAGACAGTCACGGCAAATGGCTATGGTGGCATTCAGTCTTTTATCACCACATTTTTGTCGTCCGTGTCCAAGAAGAGAGAACAGAGTGGGTCGGAGAACCTTAGCCGAAATCAAGAAAAAATGAACCGGGGCAGGGCATGTATACTGCCTGAGCAATATGATTGCTAATCATTGAAAGTAACAGACTGAGTTCCAAGAGAAGGCAAACATGCGAATTGTAAAGAGCAAGTTAGGTAGGTAGATGGGATTGCAAAGCTTGTGGGTGTGATGTGGCCCGTAGGAAGCTCAGCGCCGAGTTGAATGGCGGAACATGTGAGAGGCCTTTGCCCGGCAGTGGATGCGATCAGTCTGATGATGATAATGATTAGGATAATGTCCGTGTTTTCTCGCGTTCTGCGGTCAAACCCGCAGTTCCTGCGCGTAACCCCAGCGCATGATGACGGGTTCAAACGAATGCAAGCACAAGAGCAAGAACTGAACTCAAAGCTCATAGGAAGTGCGAATTTTATTAATAACGTGTTGTATTTTTGCTTTGATCCATGAAATCTTATCAGTGTTATGTACAAAATCGTCAGAGTCAGATTTTTATCGCCTGGTTGGAAAACATTCGATTGATTTGATCAATTGGAAAACATTCAATTATTGAAGCAACAAAAGCAGCTTAGTAAAGTAAAAAACGTTTTTGTTGCTTATTTCTCTTAAGCTTTCTTCAGATTCTCATGGCTTTCCTTTATTTAAAAAAGCTGCTATTAAATTATCATTATATTATTAGTAAAAAAGCTGCTACAAAAATTTATATATTGTGACACCCTGGGTCTTTATTCTGTACTCTTGCGTGATATCTATGATGGTTTCACAAAGTGCTTCCAGACATAAAAGCCTTGTTTGTTAGCTCTCTGTCCTGCTTTCTCTACACCATCCTGTGTCGGACTGTTTCATATTTGTCTGAAAAAGTAGGAGTTAATCCCAGCGAACACGCTGTTAATGCACATTCTCACCAATAAGAAATCTGTTAGACCTCTCCAGTACATTCATTGCCTTACAATGGCCGCTCAGCGGAACGTCGAATATATATAAATATATTTATTGTTGGACCAGCGTGCTGGTGTCATGCGCGCACTACAAGTGGGGTATCCACCCATATTCCGCACGTGAAGACGACGTTGCACCTGTGCCCTTGGTCGCGATTATTGCGATTAAGGTCACGTGTCGTACATTTGGCCCCAGTGGTAAGAGAGGGTATTGTCGCTGTCCACTGGCCGAGCGCCGTGAGCCATGCACCGTATGGAGAAGCAGAAGAAGATACCGTAGAGCAGCTTCGCGCGAGTGTGAGGATCAAAGGAGCGTGGGCCTGCCCTCTCTCCTGACAGGAACCATTCTTCGGCAAACCGAGAGTGTGACGGGCGGAGAGGCGACGATCAAAACCAAGAGCAGTGTGTCCTCTCACCTCCGCCAACTTGCGACGTCGTCGAGCCATCACTTTCCCCTTCTTCAGGCCTCCTTACAACGAGATGACCCGCAACAACGTCAGAGGGCTCGGGGGCGAAAGAAGAAGGGGGGGTCGTGCCTCTCATCACCGCCTTGCGCGGGGCCGGGGTATATATACGGACGGCCATTCAGCCATGGCCACAAACCACACCGCCATGGCTTCTCCAGGGATTAGAACGGGCAAGGTAGGCATGTGCTCTTCTAGCGCCGTCGACTCCTGACGGAAACGCGTGTTCGTGCGTGCATTTGACAAGGAGGGTCACACCGATGAGAACAAGGACGCTTTTGTGACGCGTAGAAAGGCGACGTTCTTCGGTGCTATCCTATCCAGTTCATAGATGAAGTCAATAAGGGGAACACTGTCACGGGTACTGCGTGAAGCTTGCCGTCCGAAAGAAAGGCTATGGATATATACTCAAGCGCCAAGCAGGGCTGTTCAATGAAAGAATCTATGGATGTGGGACCTACCAATACTTTCGAAATGCTGGCACCACATGCGAACTTGTCGAACGCAGGGTGTGTGTCCACGAAACTATTCGGGATATGTACCGTTACATGAGAACAGAGGCCGATGTCTCGCACATGATAGCAGGTAAAATTGTGTGAAAGGCAACATATTTAAAGAGAACAGCTTATAAAATGAGGAAAACGCGTACACAGAGTTCCATGTTTGTAAGTTTGCTCATCGCCTGTCTCGTATTTAGCGCCGTTCACTTCTATGCTGACAACTTACCAACTTACTCGGAATCAGGCCTCAGTGTATGCAATCGTTCACTTTTACGAAAGAGCGCATTGACCTATCTGGCATCAGAGCAGCACGTATGCATTATATAAGGTAACTCGATGCTAAATGTTTCCTGCTGTGCTTCGATGTACTTGACTTATATGCCATCCGGATTTCCTGTTGATCTTCCCTTCATTCACATCAGCTGTGGATAGAATCAGAAGCTAAACCACAAAGCACGCATGCGGCTTTTTTGGACGCATTATTATTCGCGATCAGCTAATAGTCAGTACGTTAGAAACACTGCACCTTGATATGTTTTAAGCACTGGCGAGCTATTGGTGTTTGGCTAGTAATAACACTTTAGTACGAAATACTATGGAAGATGAGATAGAAGATGAGGTGTTAATTTTATTTGTTCAGATCCATCTACAATAGTTGGTTACTTCTCATTTTCAAAGGAACGTTTTTAGAAAAAAAGTGCATTGCATAACTTGGTTTTCTATGTTGTTTGAATCAAATGAGTGGAAAGTTTTACAGGTGCAGCTGATCTAAAAATAGGCTTTTCTTTCATAAAAACCTCGTCAGTGCCTTTGTTATGAAAATTCAGTACCTCTGCTATAAATATTCCCACAGTTTGATGCCACTTTCGTAAGGTATTATTCATCGAAACATGGGAACATTTACCACGAAGTGTGGAGGCTTGTTTTCTGATCAATGTTCTTCGTAAGCAGCAGATTGTTTAATATATCTTCTTGTCAATATTTAGTCACCAAAGAAATTAAATATGACTTTGTTATTCCATCTGTAAGCTATGTTCCTGATGAACTCGGGTGCTTGTAAGTTTTTATATTTAACATTAGCACTACGTTTTACAACCCTGCTTGCAGATTCGAGCCGGCTGCTGGTTCAATAGAATATTGTAGTTCATGCTGTGGTCACACAATACATTTGCTTAAACCTAATTTTTTTTAAAACGTGGCTGCTTCAACAGAATTCTTTGACTCACAAAAAAAGAGGTTGTTATATCGTTCTTTCAGTCTTTAAAAACGTTCAGGCAATTTTCTTCACCATGTTCCAACAATCTTTTCAGCCAAGTAGCAGCCTTGTTTCAAAAGAAACAAAGAGGCACACCGAGCTCCCACCGCTCGAAACGATGTTGCAAGTAATTACGTTTCGATTGGGCAACTCTTGTTAGTGACTTGCCCTCGACATGGTATTCGAGGCCCTTCTCCTCTTCCTTGCACCACCCCTTTCCCACTCCCTCCTGGCTTTATGTTTTCTGCTGATCGTTTTTCACAACGAGATTATTGCGCAACAGTTACGTGACGGATCATCTTCGCCGTCGTCCCTTCATTCATCCTCCCCGTTCCTCGTAGCGGTGTGGTGACGAAAACAAAGTTGTTGGGAAAAAAAAGAGCTAAGAAAAAGCGAGAATTTGCGACAGCCTAGTCTGCGGCGTTTACGCTCTAGACACGTCTTTCCTCGTGCAACACTCTTGGTTCCTCTCGCCACTGAGAAAACAGTGAGGGCCTCGGTGTTTTTGTTAGCCTCACGACAGCTAGAGAGCAGTGGCCCCGTTTCTATCAACAGTGATGTGCAGTCGGCTGTGACCGAGGAGGATCGGTGACATCGGAAGTGATTCTGCATGCATGAGCGTTCGCTGTCGTTGCACGGCCACTCCTCTGGCCATTCTTGCCGGCCCTCGTGGACGGAACACTCGGGAGCTCCGTGGCTGAACGTACGCCGCAGCGTTTAGAGTGTGCCTTGCTACACTGGCCGTCCTTTTGTCGGCTCTTTTGTCTACGTTACACCGGCCGCGCACCTCTTTTTTTTTTTGCTTGTGCCGTTCCAAGCTATTTTGATCAATGTAGTGTCACAACCAGCTCACATGGTATATGTACGTTACCGGTTAACGAGCCGGTAAAAGGCCTTCGGTTTCTCCCGCTGGCTGAGGCGTTTTATTATACCGTACCATAGATTTGTCTGAGGATGCTTGGAGACGATAGAACTGTAAGCAATGTGTCTTGTCTCGGGCCGTCACCATGCTTTGATACTTAAGTTTATTTTTTAAATATTAATCTCATTGAAAAAACTGCCAATTCTGAAACTTGCTAGATCTATAGATTGGTGGGCCGTAGCTTTTGCAGGACTTATTTAGTGTAGGGTGCATAAGCATTCGAGTATACTTCGCTGTCCAGCAAGAGGCAATACTGAATTCGGTCATATTGCATTTTGTTTCAGGTGGTAACGTTTGTAGTCCTAGTACTCTTTATAAACGCTGCTCACTGCGAAGAAAAGAAACCAGACATAAAAAAGAAGGCTGTTAAGACAGCTCTTGAGCCACTGAAAGCGGCAGCGACTGCACAGACAGGCTGGTACGAAGGCGCCGGTGGATCCCAATCCTGGTCTTCGGGAGGACAAAGCTATGGTGCTGGTGACGGTGGAGCTGGCCTTGCCTCCTGGGCTGACAGTGGCAGAGGATCATCGAGCTTCGGTGGAGGAGTCGGTGGATCTGGACCGTGGGCTGATGCCGGCAAGGGCAGTGCTGGTGGTGGCTTTGGTGGTGCTGGGCCCTGGGCCGACTCTGGAAGTGGTGGATTCGGTGGAAGTTCCGGACCATGGCAGAGTTCTGGTAAAGGATCGAGTGGTTCTGGCTTCACTGCGGGCGCCGGACCTTGGGCTGGCGCTGGAAAAGGGTCAAGTGGCGGCTACGGAGGCGGCCTTGATTCGTGGGCTGGCGCAGGGAATGGTGGTGGTTTTGGTGGCACTGGCAAAACCTTTGGAGGCGGAGGAGGAGCTGTTGGACCCTGGGACCAAGCCGGAGGAGTTGGCGTCGGAAAAATTGGCGGCGGTGGTGGTGGTGCGTCATGGGCTCAGAATGGTGGCTTCAGTGCTGGTGGAAAAGGAAGTGGATGGGACTTCTCTCAGGGATCCAAGTTCGGCGGAAGTTTCGGAGGTGCTGGTGGAAAAGCTGATAGCTGGGACTTTTCACAAGGGTCAAAATTTTCAGGTGGCGCTAATTCCTGGGATCAAGGTGCTTTAGGGGGTGGAAAACTTGGTGGTGCTGGTGGTGGTGCGTCCTGGTCACAAGGACAATTTGGTGGCAGCAAATCGGGCTATGGTGGAGGTGCGTCGTGGGACCAAGGTGGTAAATCATTCTCCCAGAATGCTCAAAGTGGACCATGGAGGGGCAAGACAGCTGTAGCTCAAGATTCTTGGACGCCGAGTGGTGCAGGAGGCTATGGAAAAACATCTACTACTGGTGTAGGTCCATGGGCTCAAGGAGTTGGTGCAGGAAAAGGATTTGGTGGTGTGGATGCTTGGCTTCAGGACAGTCCAGCTGGTGGAGGCTCATGGGCACAAAGTGGAGCTGGAAATGGTAAGCCAGCATCCGGAGCTGGTCCATGGGCGCAAGTGGGTGGTGCTAATGGTAAAGCAAGCTATGGATCTGGGCCTTGGTACGGTGGCTTTGCTGGTGGTAAAGGTGGAAACGGAGGTGGTGGCGCATCTTGGACCAATGGAGGAAATGGTGCCGGAGGAAAGAAAGTACAATTGGCAGGTCCATGGGACTCTGGCAGTTCCGCAGGTTCCGCTAAGGGAGGAGCAGGACCTTGGGCACAAGGTGGAGGTGGATATGGTAATGGTGGGACTAGGAGCTTTGGTGGCCCAGGACCATGGGCAGGAGCAGGAAATGGAGCAGGAAATAGTGGCGGATATAAGAGCTTTGGTGGACCAGGGCCCTGGGCAGGTGCAGGTAATGGTGGAGGCAGCAGTGCGGGGATGAAGAATGCAGGCGGACCAGGCCCTTGGGCTAGTATCGGAAGTGGAGCAGGAAACGGTGCAGGACCTAAGAGCTATGGAGGACCTGGACCCTGGGCAGGTGCAGGAAACGGTGCAGGAGCAAGAAGCTTCGGTGGAGCAGGGTCATGGGCAGGTGTCGGAAATGGCGGTGGTTCCAAATTCAGCTCACAACAAGCATCATGGGACCAAGGAGGATATGGTGGGAACGGAAAAGCAGGTGGACCAAAACCTTGGGCTGGAGTAAGCGCTAATGGTGCCGGTCGCGGATCTTGGTCCGGTGGTGGTCAGGGAAGTTACGGAGGGGGTGCAGGTGCACCAGGACCTTGGGACAGCGGTAAAGTAGCTGGCGCTGGAGCATCATGGGACCAAGGTGGATTTGGTGGTGGAAAAGGAGGAGCACCGGGCCCATGGGCTGGAAAAGGGCGGTCTAACGGATTTTCTCAACCTGACCTTGGAAGATTCCCTGCTTCATCTGGTCCCTGGGACCAGGGATCGTACGGAGGAGCGGGAAAGGAGGTAGTGCGGGCGGCCCATGGGACAGCGGTAGCAACGGGGGAGGCACAGGCACACCGGGTGGACCCTGGTCGGGGGTTGGAGGCAATGGAAAAGTGTCTGGCGGGCTCGGAGGAGGAAGCTCTTGGACCCAGGGTGGCGCAGGGGCAAGTGTGTCTGGTCCGGGACCTTGGGATCAGGGAGGATATGGTACGAGAAAGGGAGGTAATGGGGGCGGAGCCGGTGGGCCTTGGGACAGTGGCTCAAAATTTAATGGTGCGGGGGCCTCTTGGAGTGGAAACGGGAATGGTTTCGGTGGTGGAAAAGGTTTTGGTGGGGGCGGCGGCAGCTCATGGTCTCAAAATGGCAATGGCAAATATGGAGGTGGAAATGCAGGTGTATCGTGGACACAAACAATGTTCGGAGGCACTGCAAGCGGACCATGGCAACAAGGTGGTTACGGAGGTCAGGACTCCTGGGCTGCAAAGGGAGGTGCTGGTAATGGCAAATTTGGCAATGGTGGTGCCGGACCCTGGCAGGGTGCTGGTGGGGGAGGAGATGGTGGTGGCTGGCAGGCTGACCAGGGAAGCGTTGGAGTCTGGATCGGAGATGTCAGCCAGAAGAGTAGAGGCGGCTTCGGTCCGCAGGCAGGTGGAAGACGGAGAAATAATTACTTGCCATCCCAAGGTGGTGCTAGCTGGGATGGACAAGCAGGCGGACAATTTGGTAGTGGTGGCGGCGGTAGCTGGGATGGCGGCGCATCGCAGAAAGGCCGCGGTGGTTTCGGTGGAGGACAAGGAGGTGGTGTGGGTAAAGTGAAATGGAGCTTTAGCAGAAACGATCCTTGGGCCCAACCTCAAACCTGGTCTGGTTCCTGGACGACAGACGGAGCGGCGCAGCAGTACACATCCGTAGGAGTCGGGCAGATGATGTTCGGTGGTGTTGCGGACTGGATGACGGCAGACAAGTACAGCTCCAAGTATGGAGGGGGTGCTGGTGGAGGAGGATGGCAGCAGCAGCTTGGAGCTGGTAGCCAAGGCTCCTGGAGTGGAGGCGGAGGTGGTGGTAGCAAGTGGTGACCACTCATCCATCGTACTGCATGGCTTCAGGTTAGTTCATTCTGCTTTCATACATTGCTTCTTCTAAAATTATATAACATTTCTGTAGTTCACCAGCATTCCTGATATATCTTGACCAAATTGGTGTCCATAATGAACTCGGTAAACCAGGCATTTTGTAAAACAGCTTCAGAAAATAGTTTGTTCCTTTGAACGCACCTCAAATAATTCTGCAATGTCCCCGAATTACAACGCAGAATGAGTAATAAGAGGTAAGTCCAAGCGGCAAACTATTTTTTCAAGATGCACACTCATGGTTTACGCAAAGTGTTTGTCACTGCACCTGTCGACACAGCATGTCCTCGAATATCCATTAAGAAGTTTTGTCTCTAAATAATTGCATACAACCGACGTATTTTCAGAATAAACTAGTAAATTGTATCTTCCATTGTAGCTAGGTTAGGGCTGTCAGTTTTCTAATGAAGAAATATTTTGTAACCTATGAAGAGGCCAGATAGATAGCAACATCTTTAGTGACTGAATTGTGAGTAGAGGTTATAAGTTAAGATGACACAAAGTTATGGTGACCTGGAAACAGCGGAAAAGAACAGTTCATTTTTCTCACCATAATTTTTCAACAGCAGACCACACATTATGGTATTGACGTGTTAAACCACACGTGGAAGCTGTATTCATTTTAGTGACCTGTGAGGTCTTTAGCAAGTGATTAGGTTAGTACTCCAGGAAATGAGGCAAGAAAAAAATCAAGCTGCAAAAACCTTGGGTCTTTTCTTCTTTTTCAACTAATATTTCTAACCATTACTTTCTTACTTTTACGTTGTTATTTTCATTATGGTCGCCCCCTGGCTGGAAACTGTTTCTTTGTTAGAATAAAAAGAATAATACTACTACATTTTCGGGATCTGGTTCATAGAGAATATCGTTGCATGACGTTGTATCGTGAAGCAATGTCTTGAGCGTTTCTTTTCAAGTAAGCTGCCTTTACGACTTTGCAATTAGATTTATGTAAATCACTGATTCGTCCTTTTTTGTTTCTTGAGCAGATGCCATGAACAATTTCTTGAAGAAGGGACACCGCACGCCAGCAATCAATGGCTCATCGTTGATGCAAGCAATATTTTGTGCAGCTTCTAATCGTCTTTTGTCCAGAGCAATGCTCTAATATGTAAAATTTAAGAATTCTTCAATTGTACAAATGCTGCAGTATAATATACGCATTTTTATCGCAATCATTATATTCAACTTCGTTAAAAACATCCTACGCACTTGAACAAAAGATCTGTTGTGTTTAATTGAATGTTGTCTGTGTTGTTCAGCTGAATGGTATTTTTTTTCGCATACTCGAGTCGCCGTGTATCATAAGAGTTTATCATATGTTGGTTGTATGTGTGCCAAGACTGATTTTTGTCTGTTGACAGGATGGCAAACTTGTTTCACAGTTTTTCAAGCGCGCTGGCTTTCGCGGTCCTTTTTTGTTGTCACGTGATAGCAACCAGCTACGTTTGTTAATGTTAATGTTAATGTGCCTTCTTCGTGGACTTCGTTGAATACTGCGGGTGCACGAGAGCTTTGTTTCGTGCGTCTGTCCTTGTTCGTATTCAAATAAAGTATTTACGTGAAAACACTCAATTTTCGTTATGACTGTTCGCATTTCAATTGTTGTGAAAAAGTTAGTGCTCGTACATTTTCTTATCCAGAAAATGCGAGTTGAAAAAAGCGAATACCCTCGACTAACGATAAGCAATATTTTATGTGCCCATGGCTGATTTATGATATATATATATATATATATATATAAATATATATATATATATATATATACACGTTTGTGTCACGGGGGCTATACTTATGGATATATTTGAGCGAGAAAGCCGAAATTGAGTTACTTTTGCAAGCACTTGGAGTCGATACCTGAGTGCTAGTTCTTGGGTCACTTATTGCTTGATGAAGTTCGAAATGAGAACACCTGTGATATACAGAAGTAGCAGATGTACGCGTACCCAAGAAAAAAGTCCTAGGTACGACCGAACCGCATACTATCTTCCGTACTTTTCGCAATTTACATTGTCGCAAAAAGCATCTGAAGCGGGCGAGTCCTCATCTGCTTCCAATACACGCGCAGTTTTAATCCCCTTCTATCCATGCGATGGGTAAGCACTTCCCTTGAACTACAAACACGCAGACGTATCGCTGACACAATAATTTCTGAGATTTACAATATGAAACGCTTCTAAGGTTTTCTTCCCATATATATTATTCCCCTTTCTTGTAAGATACATGATGCAACAGTGGCCTACCAGTATTGCATTTCTTTCAGTGACAGCAATAAACTACCACACTGCTTTCTTAGTGTCCACTTAAGGATGCGTTATGTTCTCGTGAGCGCCTGTTCCCATGTTCACCTTCGTACCCGTCTGGTCAACATACTGTTTCACGCACGTCCGTTGGCATGCGAAGGGTTCCCATCAAAGGAGAGGGGCATAGTATTATTGCAGCATCCTGCCCCCATATTTTCCTGTTGGTAAAGTTGAGAGGACACTTGATCCCTAATGGACAAAAACAATTGATAGCATGCTTTTCCCCGCATTAGTTCGTCTGTAATCTCTGTAATTCCCGAAGTAAAAATTCTAAATTAGCAATTGCTAAAACTGAACATTGAGGGCCTTCGACGTCCACTATATCCGAAAGCTTGCCCGGCCATAACTGAGCAAACCTATTGGGCACACTGTACGCCTTCTCCTCCCTTAGGTGATTTTTTTTGTGTGGCAAGCTATCCTCCTTGTGCGCTCATTTATGCGAATGCCGTAAACAATGCCAGTCTTGCACCCAATGAACGGTTTCGCATGGTTGAGCTGGTGCTCACCGCTCCCCATTCGCGTCACGAGTTTGCTGTGGCAGGATGGTTGGCAAACTCCTTTGCAGTGATAGTGTGACCTCGTTTTCTAGTTTCATCTGCAGGTACAAAGCGCGCCTTTTCGAAAGCGAGTCTCTTTCCTCACGCTGTCATTAACCGATTGTGCACTTGTCACGCACGTGTAAGGGTGTATGTATTCGGGATTTTCCAGCGAGAATAACGAACTGCTAGTGTATTGTTATGGAGATGTGCGCTGGTAGCACAAGCGAAACGAACGTGTCTTGCAGCGCACAAACGCGAGCAGCCGATTGTTTTTGTCTACTTCATCCATGTCAGGCAGTGGACCTTTTCAGTGACTGATTGATTGATATGTGGGGTTTAACGTCCCAAAACCACCATATGATTATGAGAGACGCTGTAATAGAGGGCTGCGGAAATTTGACCACCTGTGGTTTTTTAACGTGCACCCAAATCTGAGCATACAGGCCAACAACACTTCCGCCTCCATCGGAAATGCAGCCGTCGCACCATTTCAGTGATTGTTCTGTGAAAACAAAAGTTGCATGGAGCGTAAACTACAAGCATTTTTTTTAAATTGGCAGTCAAGCGTGCAGTTGGAATCACACTTGCCTATAAAGTAGCCTGTCCATCGCTTGGGCAGCAGTCTTCCGTAGTCTTTTGCAAAGATATACGGAGAATGACGACCAGTAGTGATACCAAACGTTGTCATACCGAATGTTAATTCGTTGCACTACATATTTATTGCATAAATGGAAGCTTGTAGCTAACGCGAAGTAGCAGGTGCGGGTGGTGCCCAACTTCACAGCCACGCTCTCGAACGCTTTAGATAGGTGGGATTCAGACTGCACGTGTCTGATCTGTGCATGGAACAATAACAAAAAAAAAGTTCAGCGTCGCTGGTAATCCTAATGATTACGTCATCGCTACACGTTCCTACTATCGATCCGACGCTTTCATTTTATTCATGTGCTCACAACATCACGAGAAATATCAGAATAAAATGCATACGATAGATAGACGTACACTAAGAGCATGTATTGATTATACTAAATTATCATGTGTGCATAGAAATGGGAACAGATGAATGTGCCGACATTATTGGCAGCGTAGCTGTTTTTAAGCCCTGCTCGAAAAGAAATACGCAGAAACTGAAGGACGAGAAAGAGTGAACGACATGACGCCAGTATAAACAACTCTGTTTAGTGGCAGAAACCACTGAAGTATACATGCAAACACTATATCCGACAAACAAAACACGCATAGATTTCCGTGGCCAGATAGACTACGGCGTAATCTTGCAATGACACTGGACTCACGGCCCACGTGTCACCTAACATGGGAAAAAAACAATACATTAATAATCTCTCCTTATCCGGCCATAATGCCTGGATAAAACCTTGGTGCCCGAAAGCAGTGGTTTGCACGTGCACTATCTGCAATGTAAAAATCGATTAGGCGAAAGTTGAACACTTAATCAATCATTATGATCATCTGACGGTTATTAACAGACCTGCCGGTATGACCAGTATACAATTTGACGCATGACAAGGTGATTTACCTTTGACAGCAGCTAAAAAATTTTGTCATGCGGGAAATCATGCACTGGCCAGACTATCAGGTGTGTTTATGACCATCTGATGAATCACAGCACTTCATTAAAAGGGCAGCGTTAATTTATATAATCTATGACTACATTTGGGAGACTGCACGTCCTCTCTGACTCCAACATTTTATCCTGGTATTACGAACGAATAACAACAGAGATTACCGAAGCATCCTTCATTCACAAGTAGAGTAGCCCGGGGTTCGTGAGGCTTTAGTGTCATTGCATGATTTAGTAATTGTCTATCCGGACACGAATATTAGGTTCACATTTTTTTTGGTTAGTTATGGTGATTATATTTTCTTCCCTTTTTTCTGGTATTAAATTAAGTTAGATTGGTGCCATGACGTCTACTGCTTCACGTCCTATGATTTCCGGACCTTTCATTTCCAGCATTGATTTCCAACTTGTCCAATATTCAGCTGTTTAGAGCTGAGCATTGATTCATGATGCGTGGACCAAAATAACCAATATGCTGAAATATCACGCGCTCTGTTCTTCTTCTTTCTCTTCTTTTTTTTTTTTTTTGTTTCGCTCCTAGAACACGCGCTACGGTTTCTCTGGCGTGGGTTGTATTTACTCTGATGGCTAATGCTGTTTTTCACTGGTAGATTCGGAGCAGGTTTTTTTGCTCCGTGGCGACGAAACCGCATTTCACTGGTAGATTCAGAGTGGATCCGCGCTTTTCACTGGTAGTTTCAGAGCAGCTCGCTCCGAGGCGGATTGCTCGCACTGCTCCGCCGACAAGTCGCAGATTCGGGCGGAAACACGACGAGCAGCATACGTCACTTCCGTCGTTGTACGTTGCTGAGTTTTGCAAAATGGCTGCGTTCGCTGCCTTGGCGGAACTTCTGTCTAGCGACGAAAGCACTTCAAGCAGCAGCTCGTCCAGCTCAGACGACGAAGACTTCGAGGAAAGACAAGCGCTATGCGAAGCCTTCTTTCGGGAAACTTTTTCGGAGTCCCACCGCGAACGTCCCAAAATTTTGGGGTTCATCGAGAACGTTGCGCGGCTGTACACAGACGAGCAGGTAAGCGCGGAGCTCCCTCTTTTCATAATACTACATGAACCTAATTTCATCTTTTTATCATTTCCTTCTCTGCAGTTCCGTCAAGACTTCAGGGTGTCGAGGCGTGTCGCGGAAACGTTGATCCGTGGTTTTGAAGGCTCGCGTCACTACCCATGCAGTGATCGTGGTGGGTCCCCCTCGAAAACCGCGGAAGAGCACATTCTGGTCTTTCTGTGGTAAGTCTGCACGCTGTTTTAAAAGTCATGCCTACCAGTGTGTATAATCTTAATGCTTTCAAGTGCTTCGGCGTAGAAGTACGTTTTTTCGTTGCGTGCGCAGAATTTTGACGGGGAGTCCAACCATTATAAATTTTTGTTCGTGTGTTTATGTGCGCGTGTGTAGAGAATATACACATGTGAAATTTAACAATTTCGGCGGCGTTAAATCTCCCTAGTAGCCTTCCCGTGGCTACGCCGCTTGTGCTTTTTGTCCTTGAAAGTTGCTAAGTGTGATGCAATGGAAACCAATGAAATATGACCGCTTGCAACTGCACAGCCAGAGAGAACAGTGTTAAGAGCTTCTACTTTTCTTACGGCTGCTAATTTTGATGCAAATATTTCATGCCTTTATTTCACAAAGCAGGCTTTACTTGATCACTTTCTTCCATAATGTGTGTTTGCTGTGTCAGGTTTGCTGCAAACAAGGCGTGCCTGAGGGACGTTGCTGGACGCTTTGGCATGGCAACTGCGACAGCATTTAGAGTCGTGGAGCGCACGCTCGAATATTTCCTTGATATAGCCGAAGAGGTAATATCATTTCCAGGAGATCTTGATCAGCTGTCAGCGGACTTCGAACAAGTAAGAATTTTAGGTATTTCACTGTTCCATGGCAAACACAACAAATGAGTTGTCTAATTGAAGCTTACTTTAGAGAATAGTCACATAATACATTGATTGTAGCAGGTTAAGCTGCCGTTGGGGCACAGGGGATGTGGTACTAAGTTGCGCTTGAAAGATGGGGTTATTATCAAGCAGTCTCACTATCAAATGAGAAATGCTAGTGAAACATGTATTGTTCATTTACAGTGCACATAAAAGCAGGGTGTCTGCCAACGTGGAAAAGTCAGGGAATTTCAAAAAAACCAGGCCAGGTCATGAAAACTGACAGCAGTTCTGTGGGACCGTCACAAAAATAAGCATCGCCATTCATCAAAGCTTAAAAAGTCTCTCAGCTGCAACTACAGTGGGCTGCTGGAAGGTGTGTGAAAAAAAAAAAGGACAGTGCATAACTCTTGCTTCTGAGTGTAAACGCGAAAGGGACCCATAGAACACAAAGTTTACTGACATTTCAGTACCTCATATGGGAGAGAGCCTTGTTTAAAAGTCATGAAAAAGGCACAGTGTACTTCAGTACGCCTAAATACGTGACGTAAGCAGAGAGAGTACATTGTCAGAAGCCTCCCATCACTCCTGTGCAGCGTATGTACAGTTGTCTGTATCTGGATTCGAGAGTTTTACAAGTCTATTTGGTGGTCTGTGATTCCGTGTGTTCAGGGAGGGCAGTCGAGGCCACGCCTCGTTTTGTGGTATCATATTTGTGTTGTTTAACTTTTACCAGTTTCACCGATGTACTGGTCACAATTATGTCAGCCTATGGCATAAACTAGACTAAGGAAATTTCTGCTCGGCAACTTGTCCTTCACATTGGCTAAAGCATTCTTTAACATCCATGTTGGTATATCCACTCTTTTGGTGCCTGTTGCTTCTACATATCACACGGCATATCTGACTC
This sequence comes from Rhipicephalus microplus, assembly GCF_013339725.1. Classification (NCBI taxonomy): domain Eukaryota; kingdom Metazoa; phylum Arthropoda; class Arachnida; order Ixodida; family Ixodidae; genus Rhipicephalus; species Rhipicephalus microplus. The sequence goes on along the minus strand of NC_051171.1, from coordinate 163,363,770 downwards.
ACGTCTGTAGATTTATGCATGTTTTGTCTATGCCACGATTTCGGCCCGGCTTGAAGGCCGTCTGGTTTTTCTAGGCTAGAACTGCTATCAGCTGAAGCTTGCTGGGCTACTCATGTCTTTAATAATAATAATAATAATAATAATAATAATAATAATAATAATAATAATAATAATATATATATATTATTATTATTATTATTATTATTATTATTATTATTATTATTGGTGGTGCAACACCAAACGTCTTCAGCTACACACTTATGCTGGTAGCTCGTGTTTCAAGGGTAGAACTTGGGTAACTTCAGCTAAATTTTTCATTTCAGTTTTGTGAGATTGTGTAAATAAATCTGCAATTATTTTTCAGTGTCACGTCTACAGCAGAGTACGTAAATCAAGGTAACATGCGGACATTCATGATTCATCTATAGAATCAAGGAAACTGTTCCACCTTGACAAATTCATTCTCACCACCACATATTCAAATGTCAGCACTTTAAACGTTGACCCCAGCTTTCATTTCACTTCAAGTATGACAGCCCAGATAAATGCATGTGCTTGTCGTAAAAAAAAAAACATTTTGCAGTATGGCTATGTTCTTGCAACGTTGTCGTTACTCGTTGTCAAGGCAAGATACATAGAATATGCGAGTAGTAGTTATTTACTTTTTTTGTTGAAAAGTATACTTTAGAGGTGTGCAAATTAGGCGGCGGCGCAAATCAATAGTAAATACATCAATCTAGGTCGAATCAGTTCTAATCTAATCTACATATAAATAGGTGAGTCAGTAAATACAGTAGTTCAGGTCGATCTAATTAAATCCAATCCACATCCTAACCGGCGTGGGCTACAGCCATTATAGTAAAATAGATTTTACTCCAGTGGCAGAACCGGCCAGGCTCCTGTGTTTTCATTTTACACGAATGCCACCAAATGGCACCACTTCTAAGTTTCTCAGCAGCTTTGACTGCGATGTCAAACGATCGCAGACACCTTCAAACTTCATCTGCGGTTACTCTTAACTTGTGTGTTTTCTTCCTGGTTCTTCGGAACATCAAACAGCTGACTTGCTCACTGCCTAGCTCAGGGGTTTTATTTTGGCCAGATTTACATGTTTTTTCACAATTGTCGCATGCCCTGAGAACATTTTGAGTGCGTCTGGTAATTATGTTTACCTTTATAGAGCGCCCGGTTTTTTTTTTCTACTCGGGTTTGTTTGCAGTGTACAGTGTTTTCCATGCAAACGTGGCAGTCATGGAATTTGCTTTGAATCATGATGGAAAACCTGGGAAATTCAAGGAATTTAGAAATATGAAATTGGTAGACACCCTGAAAGGGACCCCTGGCACTTAAAATTTCTAATGCCTTTTGCTGTGGTGTTCCGTACAATGATTCCATAGTTCTGGCATGTAAAAGACTTGTGTCACCTAAAGTTAACTCCGCTAAGACCAACAAAACTACTGCATCAAGTGTTAAGATTATTTACTTCAAGAAGTTCACTACAGGTGTGTTCTTTTTCTCTCACTGTCACAGGTGTCAGGAGTGCCCAACACGATCGGTTGCATTGACGGATCCTACATAAGCATCCGCTGCCCTGCAAAAAAAGTGCGTTCAACCTATGTGAACAGGCACAGTTATCCGTCACTGACACTGCAAGCTCTGTGTGATCACAAAAAGAAGTTTCTCGATGTGACTACTGGACACCCCAGCAAGATTCACGATTCGAGAATCTTCAGGACATCGAGGCTTTCTTCAAAGTTGCCGCATGTGTGCTGTTCCGGGAAGTACCACGTTCTCGGGGACGCTGCCTACCCGCTTCGAGATTACCTCATAACCCCATTCAGGAATTATGGTCACCTTGACGCGAGGCAGCGCGCCTTCAATTATCACTTTTCGGCAACGAGAGTGAAGATTGAGAATGCCTTTGGAGACCTCAAGGCCAGGTTCCGCCAGCTGCTGCACCTGGACTTTCTGTTTGTAGACAAAATGAACAAGTTCATTATAGCTTGTTGTGTTTTGCACAATATGTGCATTAATTGTGGTGATGTGGATGTGCCGCCGTACATCGATGATGAACATGCACCGTGGGAATGGGAGGCACAACCGGATGATGTTCCCCCCAACAATGGCCCGCTTGCATCAACTGAAGATGCACTGCGTCGCCAAGGCGAGGAGAAGCGTGAGCGCTTAATGCAAGCGATGCGCATTTGATTTAAAGTTAGGACTGCCTACGTGTACACAAAACAAGAAACGTTAAGGTGTTGTAAATTTTGTTTCGTGTTGTAGAGATTTCTAGCAGAAAATAACACTAAAAGACGGGACGAAGCAAGGACACAAACTACGGCGCTGACTAACAAGCAAATTCGTTTTATTCTTCTAATCCGCGTATATATACTTTACCACAATCTCAAGGAAACAAAAAAAAATAGAATCATGATAAATGCATGCCCCTCATTTCTGAAGCGTATCATTTACAACGGCGGCGAAACATGCATCAGTTTCCCTTATATTTCCCTCTCTCTGAAGGAGTTACCTCTCCTGTCTTATTGAGCATTTCTTTCCTCCTGAGTCAGCCAACATTTGTGTGTGTCTTTTTTTTGCTTTTTCTCACCCTTCAGATTAGTGGTGGAGTGTATATACCTAGACTGGAAGAATAAGACACATTTGGCTGTTAGTCAGTGCCATGGTTGTGTCTCTGCCATGGTTGTGTCCCTGCTTTGTCCCATCCTTTAGCACTGTTTTCTACAGGAAACACTGTACTAACCAGCTAAAATGCATGCCGCACTGTGTTGTAGTGACTCATCTTGCTAGGGCGCAGCCTGATTTTTTTGTTTCTTAGCTTTGTGACACGTAGCAGCTTCCACATAGCGTGAGTCAACCCAAGATGTTTGCAGGAATCTGACTGGATCAGTGTAATTGTTTCCTATGCGAAGCCATCAGCATGCTTATTGCTGACTAGTGCTAACGCCGCAGCGTGTTGGTCGGTATGGCTACTGCAGCTGAAGATAGCTGGTGATATTGATAGTAACTGCACTCTTCGTGCTGGTGAGACACGAGAAAGTGACAAAGTCAACCGGCCAAACATAGCTGGGCTCCAGCTCTCGTCAGCCACCACAAACATTCTGAGAAACATGTAGTGACATTGGCATAAGTCCAAGCTAGTGCAGGCTACACTGAGGAGCATTTGTGTTAATGGAACAATGTCACCAAAATTACGAGCTTGAAATGTTTGTGTTGTTTGTCTTGCAGTTGGGGCACTATGCTTGTCAGTTAAACCTGTCGCTTCGAGGAATATTCGTAATGAACACCCATCCCGACTCATTGTTTCCCACGCATGGTGCCCAAATTCAAAAAGTGCGCTCTGAACGTCACAAAAGCCCGAGTCTACATAGTCTTATGACTCCTGAGATTGTTCGCTGTGTAATTTTTTGTGATTCCAGTAGTAGTTTTACAGTGATGCCAAAATTAGTCACAAGGAGCCATTCTTGCATTAATTACACAGTACATTGCAATATTTATGATCAAAGTTTGGGGACTACCGGACACAATGCTCTTAATTAAAGCATTCAAGTCAAAACAAAAATTTGTCAGGGGTCCTTTAGGCATGGTGACTGCTGCTGTGAGAAATGGCTTCTTTGTCATGCAATTTGGTTATTGCTTGTGCATTAACATTTCATTTGCCTGATGAAAATTTGCATGGACAAACGTTCTGCATTTCTTAGTCTTTGTTCAGCTTTTCTTACCATCAAAACGGCGTGAAATTATAATGATCATTGCAACTTTGTCTTGTAAAAGGGCCCTGGAACCCTTATTTCACCTCAACAACAAACATTGTCAATCTGTTATCAATGCGCCTGCCAACGTGCACATGTGTACAATGCTTACAATAAACATGCTTTTCACATTTTATTCATTTTTCTTCAAGTTGAAAATTTCACGGAGAAGATTCATCTTTTCTTTGTGCATTTCTTCTCGTCGCTGTGTTTTAGCAAGTCGTCGCTCTTCCCTCTTGCTGTCTCTTTCAGCCTTTCGCTCTGCTCGCCGTTCATCTAACTCCTTCATTTTTTCAAAGAAGGTTTGCAGGTGGAGCTCGCGTGCTGAATTCGGGCGTTTTCTTTTTGAATCAGGAGTGTCGTCCTGCCCAACGGAGCTGGATGGAGAGTGTGACGTTGACGAGCTTGAACCAGCAAGTGGAACAGACTCGGTGGATGACTGTGGACATGTCTTTTTTGATACCACTCCACTTGCGTCGCGTACCACTTCTGGTTCCAAGCTGTCGTCCAGCCACTTGATTTTTTCAAGCTCGGCCTCGTAGGGGACTTCTTGTGGGGAACAGCCAGACGTATTATTTTTCCCAGCTGCCACATTTTTTCTTTTCAGTACGGTTTTGTACCGAGAGCAGCACTGCTCACCAGTTCTCATTACACCCAGTTTATTATTAATGTCTGTTGCAATTTTTTCAAACATGGCCTTTTTGTTGCGAAATTTTTTCAGAGGGCCAACTTGAGGGAAATATGAGGCGTAGAGGTCCAGCAGCAGCTTCGTCTCGCCACTCGTCCACTCACACCCTGCAGCTGAAATATGCATTATACACACATAAAATACATATAAACTGGCATTAATAGACTTTTTTGATACAGGGCACGAAGCTATATGCTCTCTGAGCCATAGAACACTTACTGTAAAGCATTAGTACTGTCACACTGTTTTGGCACAGCAAATATTGGGTGCTGTGGGGATCGCTTTGCATATCAGAACAGACAATCATGCAAATTCATAATATTACTATACATAACTTATTCACAGCATAATTTTCTTAGAGAGTAAATTTGAAAACACTGCATAATAAATATGGGGCCTCTTCGTGCAGCTGACTATTCGTTGAATTCAATTTTATTATTTAAGCACCCAATATTGAGAAGCGTGAGCAAGAAGCCATTAAATGGTTTTGCGTAATTCGTGGTTTTTTTGAGAGGGTTTGCAATCTGCTGGACCTATCTTCATCCTAATGCCACTAGCATGTTTGTGTATGCATGCTTACCACGTGCAGGAGTCCCTGGCTGACAAGCCCGACTTGGTGACGCACCAGTAGACGCTGCAGAATCTGTGTTTGATAATTGAAAAGCATTGTAGTATGTTAATATGTGTTAATTTTAAGCAGGTACACAATTTTCTTCAAGTAGTCCTTACACGTTGCTCGTCAAGGCATTGTCCTCTACATATATAGACGACTGTATACAAAACTAGTTCTACAGAGACACATGTAGACCAATTTACCATTTCCTAAAAATGCGCCCTGTGTATGTGACAAAGCGTCGGTGGCGTCACACTGTGTAGCACCTTCAAATAGAGAAAAAGAAAAGACATTTGCGGGTTAACACCAAAAGAGTAGAGGTCAAGAATCACCAAGAAAACGTTACTTCTCTAGTAAATTTTTCATGCATGTATTCATGCGCGAATACAGAGATCGCCATGCATTTTTATTAAAGGTAATACAGCAGCTTGGTGAGCGCTGCGAAAATTCCGGCGCTTGTGATATTCTAAATAGTAGGACTGTAAGGTGTTGGGTAAGCAACTGCTCTGATTAAAAAAAAAAGCCTGCTCACAACATGCCGTATTTTTGCGAGCGCCGATTGCGGCCGTTACCACGTGTACCCGCATGCTTTACAATTATCTGACCAGTCTTCATGCGGAGCTATCAAAGTTAGCATTCCGTGCAGAGTTTATTATCAGCGTCAAGTACGTCGCACTTACCGTTCAGATCGTTGCCGCTGTTTCTGAAAACGCCCAGCAACAGCCGACGCACAGCCGGTGTCAATTCCGCGTGCTCGTCCATACTTGCTACACAACTGCTGTTCGCGACTGCGTTAAAGTGTTCTACAAAGCTTTAACTGCGTGGTCGAAATGCGCGCCCTGCAGTGGCGGCCAAAGTTGCCAAGGAAACGAAGAGAGCGGAAAAATAAACTGTTTCCGGAACCGGTTTGCGTGACGTATGCATAATCAACTTCCGGGGCACCTCTCACGGAGCATTCTCGTGTTTCACTGGCAGAGGTGGCTTCGTGCGATCCGAGTGCTCGCTCCGGGATTTCGGCGGTCGCTCTGAATCTCCCAGTGAAAAACACCATAAGATAGGGAATACAGTGAAATAATACAGACATAATTTTTTAGCGGAAAAAAACGTCTTTACGTGACTGGATTCGAACCAGTGTACTTAAGACGAGCGTCTGAGCCACTCGCCTATCCAGTCACGCCAGCAGCACGTAGCATAGGCTCGTATAGTATGGTATAGTATGGTATAGTAAGCAAACAGGTATGAGAGATATGGAAAAAAAAAACACAGCACAGAGAAAACAGAAAAAGACTGAGAGGGAAAAAGAGAAGACTACAGAGGAAGAAAGAAAGCTCCTCAGCCCTGCACTTCTTTCAGGCTGCGCACCACTGTTAAGAAGCGGCTTAATTTTTTTTTTTCAAGAATAGATAAATGTAAGAAACAGCGAGTCAGCAACTCTGTAGAATAAAAATTGCCGGGGCTTTACGTGCAGGAACCATGTGACTAAGGCATGTTGTAGGTTGGAGTTTCGTATTAGCTTTTTCCAGGTCAGTACTTTCTCGTGGACTTTAACACACGGATGTCCAATAGAATTCCGCCCCCATCAAAGCCCGCCCGTCTTGTCGGGAATCAAACCAAGGTCCTCGAACATTGCAGCGTGACAACTTACTTTTCGGTCTAAAACAAAGGTGGGCAAGTAGATGTGTATGAAGCTTGCTAAGGTTGAAGACTTGTCGTGTTGGTGTAGCATTGCTGTGGATTGTAAGCGCAAGTAATGGACGGTACGCAACAAAGATACGCTCACAACAGTAGCGCTCCATTGTGTGTGTACCTTTCTTGCCTACACATTGATAACTTGCGCTATGTTATCTACACGTACATGGAAGTTTCATACAGGAGCAGGAAATTGGTGTCGTCTTAACAGCGTCCTCGCTGCTGTGTCTTTAGCTCGCGCGCAATTTAGCCATTGGGAGGCTGCCTTTCGCACAATATTCCCGTAAATGAATAATAACGTTAATAATTTATTGCACGTGTGTTTTAAAAAGCCGGTTCACATGCCAATTATCTGTAATTTAACACCATGACAACTTTATGATTGTCTTAGTCATAAGCACAAAAAAGGTGATGCAATCATTTGTTCCATAAACAGCACTTATTTCGTTTATTATTTGTGATTACCACACATATGTACATGCAAGAGCAGCAATGAGCAAAAAAAGAAGTCGGCACACGAGACGCCCCAGGTTTCTGCCGCAGGGATTATTACATACATTCTCTATCTTTAAGGAAAACTCGTAGAAGCTTACACAGTGACTGCTTAGAGCGTGAACTTAATTGATATTTAGAATAAGAGAGAGCTTAGTTACTTGGTAAGTGTTCATATTAAAGGACTGCATGCGCAAAAAGAAAAAACAGTCCAAAATGAGGCTAGCTTTTGTATTGTCTTCATTTTTTTTTCTGGAGTCCGTGTTTGACACTCAGTCTTTCCGGTGTATTCTCAGTAACGTGCTTTTGCGGAAAGGTAAAAGACAAGCCAGCTAATTACCCTTTAATGTGGCACCAGTGCGTAGCGTGCTCCACTGTAGCTTTGTCATTCTTTATGCAACCGCCTTCGAAACCGCAGATGGAAGTTAAACGTCCCTCCCTTCGCATTAAACATCTACGCCCATTTACGACCCTACAGAATTACCGGACTCGCGATTTAAACATACATAAGCCAAAAAGCACGCAGCTGTATGCTGCACTTACGACAGATGCGATCCATGGGCATGTAGAGTAATAAAGCAACAGGGACGTACGACATCCGCTCGCGAAAGCGGATCCCCATGACAACACGCGCAGGCGTAGTCATATTACGGCCACCATTGTGTGGTAAGGACGGTGCTCCTATAAACGAGGTTAGACAGTTCCACACCGCTGGTGCACGCCAATTACGCCAGGGGCTATACGTGACGCACCTGCATTACACTCGCCTGCCGGTTCTCGTGCGGCCGTAAGGGCTGGCGTTTGTTAAACGCGGTTTAGAAAGCCAGATTGTGATTCAGCGTATGCCTGTTGTACCGGTGAGTCTTGCCACGCTCAGCAGACGTGCAAGCAAAATGTCTCATGCCTACGTGACAGCGAGCCTCGCATGAACAATCAAAATAGTTTCGAATACTTTTGCCAATTTTGCTGCGCCACTCAGTATCCAAGTGCACCATACACGCACATAAACTGTGTGCTGGGCATGGGCTGTCTCTTCATTGTGTAAAACAGGCAGTCGGCCACTCTAGCTGCCGTTTTCTGCGAAGATGTACAGAGAATGACACAGTGTGATAGCCATACCTAATGTCAGTTGACTGTGCCACAAAATATGCGTAAAATGAAAGCATCTAGCTACTGCGAGGAAACCAGTGCGTATAATGCAAACGTCAAAACACGCGCTCGACCACTCTGGGTAAGATTGATTCAGACTGTATACGCATGTGCTAGGTGTTAATAGAAGAGTAAATACCTCAGTAACTTTTTACAAATGGTTTGATAAGGAACAGTCTGTTTTTCCTTATCGCAATATATGCACGCAGTGCTGATAATGTGCACTGCATGCATGTATCGCTCCTCGCTAGTTTGGACGGAAGGAAAAAATCTCAGCAAACGCTTGCTTTATGACTATTCATGGCATTGCAGAACTCTTCCTTGATGAATTGCGCTGCACATGTAAAATACAGGCTTATTTTCTAGCCAAGAGTGCTGCAGTTGAAAACAGACCTTGAAAGCGCTCTCTCTTTTTCATATTGCTTAGTTTGAAAGGCACGAATATTTTAAACAACTGTGGTGTTGATTGCAAACATATTTTAACATGGTTGTGTAATGCTAATCTATTTAATTTTTAGAATTTAACATCCCAAAACCACAATAAGATTGTAAGGAGGCCGTAGTGGAGGGCTCCGGACATTTTCAGCACCTGGGGTTCTTTAACGTCGACCTACATCAAAGTGCATGGGTCTCAAGCATTTTCGCCTCCATCGAAAATGCGGCCGCCAGGGCCGGTATCCGATTCCGCGACCTAGGAGCCAGCAGTAGAGCACCAAAACCTCTAAATTATCACGGCTGGTATTGTACTACCAAGAACAAGTTCCAAAAACAGCTCTTGTGCACAGTTTCACAGTTACCATTGGTCTCGTCTGAGCCTGCATAAAACAACGAGGCTTTGACACAGGTATAGTAGACCTCAAAGTGTAAACGGGTAACAGTCATGTGGGCAGATTCGCTTGTATACCAGTACGTCCGAGTGCAACTGTATTAACCCTACACAAATGGGAGACACAGCCACATATAGCCACATGCAGTTTGTAAAATGATACCCGAATTTCTTGTGTAACTGTTACATTTTGACACTTAGCTACTAACGCAATTTTTCGACAGCGATAATGGCACTGTCTCATATATTCAGAAGGAAACAAAATAATCAGTTTGATCTGACATATTATACCGCTAAAAGTTAAAGACAAAAACAAGGACAGCTCGTGCGCTAAAAGATTAAAGTAAATTGACTAATGTTCATAGTGGCGAAGCAAGGGGCTGCGTGTACCTAAGGGCAGAAGAGTGCCTTAGTGTATTCCTACAAATTTAATATGTCAGAAGAACATTGAGGTCCCTTAATACAGCCTTCAGAAAGCGCGGCCAAAACGCAAATTTATGGCAAGTAAAAACGCATCACAATGGTTTAACCTATTACCAAAATGTTCATGGGTCAATATCAGCAGGAAGTAAAAAAAGCGGCCATCTCGTGTGTGCTCCATTCAGCTTTAGAGCAAACCGGAAACACTTTTTTCCGGCTAGCCCCTGTCGGCTTCCGTCAAGCGCGGCATTTCATATAAGCGATGATGAGGGGTCGACGTGTTCTCGCATTAAGATCGCGCTTTCATAACCCCTCATTATCAGTCGAGCGTATTACGGGATGGCCCACATATGTAGGCTTTGTGATGCGCCGCTTGCCATGACGGGCGATTGCGTTCAGCCTCAACAAGTGATATCGTACTTATAGTGCCAATAGGGCTGCTGCAGAAATGCGAAAGGCGGATGTTTGCGCTTTTTCAGCGGCCTTTGAGTGTAGTGATCAGAAGCGTTCAAAACGCCGCATTTAAGTGCGGTTTTTAAAAAGAGACGTGAACTTTTTATCGGTATATGCATTCACTTTCATTCCGAACAAATGAGATAACGGCTTTGTGCAAGAACTCATACTTTTTATGGTATATTGTGCCTTATATTGATAGATTCGCAGCATGTGAACGTCTATAAAGCATACATATATGTAAGCCTCATATTTGCTGCCCGAGTACTTACATATGAGAACACGGGCTGCAAATCACATGTAAGTAACAAATACCATCTGGAAGCACAAATGAAAATTGGGACCAGCTCGTCGAATTAACGAACCACATCATACAGAATAAATGGTCCACATTTGGTGACCCACCACCACTGTATAGCGTAGTAAAAAGAATGATGATCTGCTTAATTTTCTTCTTCGTTTTGCTTTTTCTCTCTTCTGCTTAAGACACAATTCTCCAGCCTTATTTTCATCGGCAGCATGCAATGAGAATGAATACTTGAAATGCTAGAGAAGTTTTTCAGAACAGTGCCATTCTGATTTTAACGCATGTGAAAAACGTTTCATTCCTGAATGCGTTCGTTATGTACGCTATATTCTTCTGTCTTGTCTCGAAGTACTGTCGCTTTTGTTCGCATGTTAGCTAGAAACTTAAACACGAAAGTCTTCTTCTGACTGTTGTGTTGTAATGTCGTTGTGTACACGTTACTTACTCCTCCACTCATCGTTTATTACAAATTTTGCGAATTTTTGTGAGAATCTATGCGCGTGACTAGATCGCCCATTAAGATGTTAAAGCGTTGTATATGCCTTATTGGAGCCTCACCTTCTAATAAATTTTCTAAAAAAGTGTGTTAAGCACGTTTTGTCCAGCGAACAAGCAAGCTTTTGTACAGCCTGTGCTTTGAATGCTTACGAAGTCTGTGCTTTGAATGCCTATGAAGTTACGCAAAAAAAAATAATAAACGATCGAAAAAATATTATTTTTAGTTGTGCTTTTATCAGGTGCACTTCCTCACTCCAACTCACTTCAACGGTTAAAATATTCTATGTCCATGCAAGTGTCTAAACCGTGTATTAAGTATGAAGGATATCCCACAACTTCATTATCAGATGGTTGTAAGAATTGCAGAAATAGTCTGTATAGTTAAAGTAATAACAACGCAGGGTTTTGTTATTGTTCTAAAGTTTCAACAATTCAGCCACGACTATTTTCATGCAGGTGTAGAATCAAAACAGTTAATACAATTTATATTATCTGTCATTAGCACAGCTTATCCACCCACAAATATAATGAAACATGTCCTATTGGCTGCAGTCAACGCAGGGTACGTTGTGTTTGTGCTGACATGCAAACCATTTGGCATCCTCATGCAGCGGGACATACACACCCGCAGCACTTCCCAAAAGTGTACACGTTTATTAAAAGCAGCTACAGTTCTTCTTTTATTACTCTCCTCCCAGCTACCGCAAATCTACGAATAGAACTTTTAACGAGAATTTCACATTTTCTCGGTTGTCTCAGCTTAGTATGAAATATTCAAAGGCCCATTCCGCACACATTGTCCTACACTATTTCCATGAAATAGAAAACAAGCAAGTTACATTAAAACAAGCAAACACATTATTTTGCGCTTTCTTTGCTGCGGCAACGAATGGCGGAACCGTAGAAGCAAGGCGGAAACTGCGAAGTGCAAAGCTATCCTTGACCACACTTAACCAGCGAATAAGTTTGGCCAATGTACTAAATCTACGCTATGCGTTTTCTTCTTCAATGTGTGCGAGCCTCTCAAGAGCTTTTATCAATGCCGCGAGGCATTCGCTAAGATATTTTTTTTTCTTCGAACAGAAGGAGCCGCTGCTCCACTTTGACGAAGTGGGAGAAAAAATGCCACTCGGCCCGTCAAACCGCGACGTCTTATCATTTGTCAGCCGGCGTGTGGCCCGATTCTTCGTCGACAAGTCGACCAACTTGCAGTTTCTTTTTTTTTCTCGTGAATAACAACAGATACTAACATATGAAAACGATTCCTTCTCGCACTTCCATATCTGCATTCGCCTTCCTTTGTTATTGTCCTGGTGTTTCGTGTTTTTTTTTTTTTGTTTCACGAGATTTGTGGTCCCATTCAACTTGCTGCAATGTTTTTGATGAAAGAGCCAACGAACATACTCATTTGTACGCCTCCTTTTCTACACTAACCGACGATTCTGCGTAACTGTGGTCCACTTCACTGAGATATATCTCTGCAAATATTTCCGCCTTGCTGTATTCTGCCCATTGCAGGGAATGACCTCTCCCGTGCTTCGGCAATAAACTTTGTCCTGGTCATACTGCGGCTACGTTATTCACGCAAACTTCTGTATCTCGTCTGCCCATCTAACTCCCTGCTTCCCCAACATGTTCGCTTTTATTTGGAATCACCAGCGGTGACCTTGCCTTCGTGCTACACGGCCTACCAATGATCATGCTCATTTTTTTTTACTTAGCGCCACATAACTTTTCCACAATTCATACATTATATCATCCCCTATACTTATATTTCTTCGCGCATTGATCATTACCATAGGGTTGGAATAATTCAATGTCATACCGGAAGCTGTCACAAATCCTATATTCCCAGGGGCTCAACGGAACCACCTTCCCGGCACGGTCTTTTCTATCAAGGACAACCTAAAATTTCGTTCCACTATTTAAAGCATCATCACTTTCGGACTCAATCGATCAATCAGATAAATGCCCTAATTAAGCACCGTTTACTGCCTCAATTGTTTACTAATTTTTGTGTTTATTAACCACTCCCTTTTGTCATACTACTGTCTTGAGGGTACAACAGAATGAAAATTAAACTTCCCCGCCCCTCCTGTGGTGCTCACGTGAACCTGCAGCAGAGAAATAATGAACGATTCTTCGGTTTCGTACCATTGCCTTCGTTTAGCCTTACAGAACCGTCGATTCTGGCGTGAATTAGAAATTCCGTGCTGGTGGTGTTCCAAGAGTCGCCCATCAAGAGAGGCTTCCGCGCAAAGCCTGGAGGGAAACTCGGGGTGTGGAGAGCGAAACATCGGCCCGCCGTGTGTCAGACCTGAGAGCGGCTTTCGTTTTCACTTTCAGGGCACGTATACCGGGCTCGCTAGATAATGCGTAGCATCAGTGTCTTGCTTGCGCCGCTGCCAGCGGCCTGAAAGGAGCGGCCTGCTCCTGTGCTCGGGTTGCAGTGAGCAGAGGCACGTGGGAGTAACGAAGGAACAGCGAGTGTTTGAGCTCAGCAGTGCCGTCTCTCTCGTATATGCTTTTGTCCCGGCGCAGCTCAACCTCTACTGGGAACGAAGAGGAAACGAGCAGGAAAAAAGAAAGAAACGGAAGATATATGTGGATCGCAGCCTGACAATGAGCGGGATAAACGACTCGTCGCTGAAACAAGAGACTTATAAATGTGCGGCCCGCGCTCGGTGGAAGCTCGGAGGCCTTTCCTCAATCATACCGGGCTTCCGGTGCTTTGTCTTTGCATTATGTCACGGGTATACACAGAAGCCCACCCCTTCCGATTTAATTATGCCTTCGGTGTCTTCTTCTTTCTTTGTCACCGAGTATTCCCGTGACATCCGCACGAATGACGCATAATAATGCCCCCCCCCCTTATTTTTTTTCTCACTGGTACCGAATATTCTTCTGGAATGGAGGATAAAGCCCGCTACAGAGCATCGAGCAGACACTTTACATCTGGCGGTTTGCTCAACGTGGTGGAAAACACTCGAATATTGGTTGCTACGAGCCCGTGATCAAGTGCTCAAGCATTTTGCTCGGTCTCAATGCAGGTTCAAACAAGGTTTCATGGGTCAGAGTTTCCCGGTTTCTAACTTCCGCAAAATTCGTCACCGCGCGAATGAATGTAGTGAGCTTTTCGTTTCTGGGAGCTTACGGGGGAAGTATTTGTCTTTATTCGATTAAGCTGAAAGGGTACGTGTAGAAGCTTGGGAAAGCAAAATAAACAAGCTTTTTAACTGCCATCTCTGAAGACGTGTCAGCACTCATGCGCGTTTTGTTGTTAGACGCTGGCTGTCCGCGTGTGGTGTAACTGGCGTGCTCAAGAGACTGAAAGCAAAAACGTGAGTAAAGAAAGTGAATGTTTTAGGGAAAGAATATTGCGGTAGCGTTTTTGAGGATGCTGACAAGGGTCACAGACAAAAGAGAGGCGGCTTTTTGGAGGAACGCATTAAATGCCTAGACGCCCTATAAGCGCCCTAGGCTGTTTCCAAGTAGGAAGAAGCCATGTACTCGAGGGCGCCGCGTTGTCGTCGGCGTTTTTCGACGCGCTGTCAACAGCTGTCGTATGCACATCGCGCAACGCGGGAGTAAGCACTTAGCAGCGCCTGACTGCTCCGTTTTCTTGACAAGTTGACGCGGCTACAACTCCCCTGTACCGAGCGCTCGCCTTTGCGCTCTGATGCGTGTGCTGAACTTCGTTACAGCGTAATCGAATAAGCAGACACAGTGGCTATCCATAGTTTTTTTTTTCTTTCTGCTGCTGCTACTGCTGCTGGTGGTGACACTCGTCATGTGCTCTTCTTCCGTTTGACGCTCTCAGACTCCACCTATCAAGAAGTTTCTGCAAATGTGTAACGTCGATACAACGTTATTTCAAGGCACTCCGTATTTCATTGCCATCAAAATGACGTCACAATATTTTATTGTACGTGTGTTATAATAAATATTTTTAATTAAGCTGCAAAAAAACCTGTTTATACTGAAGTCATTGATTTTCAGTTTTGGTATAGATAGAATGTAATCTCAGGGTAGAAAATAGGGCAAACTCATTTTCGGTTATGCCCATTTCGCGCAAAAAAAAATTACACTTCTCACGTGTCCTCGCATGAAGCGGTCTGTCGAATGCCTGATCGAACGTGGTAGTGCCTTCAGCAAAGTGATCGCATACAACAGTACGCTGCAAAACGAAGTTAAATCAGGACAAATTTATGAACGCATAGTGAAGAAGTACGCAGACATTCTGGCACACTACAAGAAGCAAAGGAAGTGGCACCCACCAGCACACAAGAGCCTGAGTAGGGAGCAAGCGGTGACATGGAGAAGACTACAAGCAGGAACTTACCTGCACGGAACATTGATGCACGCTATGTATCCAGGAACGTTCAGGTGGGACTGCAAGTTTTGCCCTCCAGACACGCGCACCACATGCATGATGCTGGAGTGTCGCAACAGTCCTGACATACCACCGTCGCCACCGCCAAGTGCAAACGCAAACGAAGAGAAAGAAACGAATAACGAGGAAGCATTCGAAGACCAGTGGGAGGCTTTGCGGGTGACGCAAGACCCTGACAACCAGCTACGATTGGTGAACCGGGCTCTAGTGGCGCCGGTGAGGCATGGCTACCTGGACAGAGGAGGCCACCCACCTTATAGGGCTGAAGTACAAAGAGCCTGGTCCAAATAAACATAATTTCATTCATTCATTAGACAGACTTAGTTGCACGTCCGCAGCAGCCGTGCGGACGTGGCCTGCCAGCCATTCGCAATGGGAGGCCGCGTGCGTACGGCTGCTGCGGACGCACAATTAAAGCTGTCTATTGCTGAATATAGCGAACGGGTGCCACACAAGACAAAGACATGGACAAGGAAAGAAGTGCAAGCGCAATTTTTTAAATGCGAAACATTTATTTGCGAACTTCGGCGACTTTGAGCGTATCTATCTATCTATCTATCTATCTATCTATCTATCTATCTATCTATCTATCTATCTATCTATCTATCTATCTATCTATCTATCTATCTATCTATCTATCTATCTATCTATCTATCTATCTATCTAGCCGCCTACGACTTTTAGCTATCCTGGCCGTTTAAATAATGGTATCAATACCAAACTTGATTGATTGATATGTGGGGTTTAACTTCCCAAAACCACCATATGATTATGAGAGACGCCATAGTGGAGGGCTCTGGAAATTTCGTCCACCTAGGGTTCTCTAACGTGCACCCAAATCTGAGCACACGGGCCTACAACATTTCCACCTCCATCGGAAATGCAGCCGCCGCAGCCGGGATTCGATCCCGCGACCTGTGGGTCAGTACCTTAGCCACTAGACCACCGCGGCGGGGCAACACCAAACTTGGTATGGCATAACATGACTATATGAAGAACATATTTGAGTAGTCACAACATGAAAATCATGACATGTATGTCATGAATGTCATGATTTACATTTCATGGTCGTGCAGCTCTTGCGGTAGTTTCGTTCACGTGGCATGTTGCAAAACTGGTATGGCACGGCATGACTGCATGGCGAACACAAGCGCAGACCCTAACATGAATATCATGACATTGCTGTCATGTAACATAATGACTACATGCGACGCTCATGATGCGCTCGTGGCTGTTTCGCTTGCGTCACATATACCAAATTTGGTATCACAGTGCGTGAATGGATGACAAAGGTATGTGACTGCTGCAAACATGATAATCATTAGATGCGTGTCATGTAACAACATGACTACACGCCACGCTCATGATGCGCTCACAGCCGTTTCGCTAGCTTCACATGTACCAAACTCGGTATTACGCGACGCGAACGGAGGACATAGCTAAATGACACATCCAAACATGATAATCACGACATTCGTGTCACGTGAACAACATGACTAAATGCCCTTTCTGGTGCAAACATGACTAAATGCTCTTTCTGGTGGTGTACCCTTTCTTGTCCGTGTTTTTTCTTGTGCTAAACTTACGTTGTTATAGATCAGTACCAACTCGCTCTCTCCTCCATTTTGCTTCATTCATGATCCGAAGCACTATGCTTTGCTCTAATTTTAAATTGCTGTATTCGCTTCCTGAACCCGCAGAAATTTATAAGAGTACCAGGGGTGAGCAGTAGCATTTACCGACTCTCTGTACCTGTGTGTGGTGATGATAGCTTTGTTAATGCCTGCACACATTTTGGTGGCATATGCCTGGTCGTTGGGCTGACCGTGTGCCTCCTTCATATTTAGTCGACCAGTGGTGAGTACGGGTATTTACCCAATGTCCGTGGCACATACCTGTTTATGATGTTAGGTTTTGGGATGGGGTGAACAAGGGACGATTCTCTAAACAACTTCAATGTTTAAACAAGGGACACCATAAAGCTCCGTCATTCATTTAAGTTTGGCGCTACTAGTGCAAAGCTGCCCTCATTTCTTTCTTTGGTCCACAATGAACACGCGCATCGCTCGAACACTTAAAAACTGCAATATGAACAGACAAATGTTTTCCATGTTCGAGGCCTTGCCAAAAAAATGCACATCTGAATTTTCCCGTACACTCAGCAATAGCCGAATATATGGTTGGTGAGACGAATATTCAAGCAAATTTTATATTCATACAACTGACGACTTACGAGTGTCACGCAATCTTATTTTTGAAGTCAAGCATAGCTAATACTTACTGTTAGGTTCGGTTGTACTTCACGATTACTACATAATAAATTTTAGTACACATGTATGCTGCTTTTTCTGTAACCTACAATCTTTGACTGTTCATGGTTGCCCCTTTTGGTCACTTTGCGCCAATTTCGCTACAGATTTCAGGCTAGTTGCATCACGAATAGCATTTCATTACTTGACAATTTTGGCGGCTCTTTTGTTTTCTTGATTTAAAAGGAATGATTATTATCTTCTATTGAAGCTGTTTGCTAGTGAGTATGCTCACTCAGAACACGGTGACGAAGTTGTCTCCAGTTTCGAAATTTTAATATGAACTTGCAATATGTGCAAAACAAACAAACAAAAAAGACTTTAAGGTGCGTGGCTAGCACCACCTCAGTGGTGTTGAAGTCTAAGAGACCTCATTCTAGGGAGAACTGTTACATCATGGTCTTATGTTGCAGACCGCAAATCGCCGAAGGCAAACTTAAGCTGTAATTGCAAGTGAACCGCAGAATGAAAAGCGCTCCACATAAGTGAAGTCACACAATCGAAGACATGAGAAATTTGATTTCTTATGAACTGATTGCGTTATTTCTTAGAATTAGGCACGGACTGCCACACCAAAATAATAGCTGTAGCTGCTCGTACTTCACCACTACACACGAAACGCTTGCGGAAGGGTCTACAATGTGCGCCTCAATCCCAGCAATTGTTATTATGAGCGCACTCAAGCCATACGCATCTTCATTATCACCACGAGGCTGGTACATTTAGTCTTTCCCAGAAAAGTCACACAGGGCCCTTCAAGTGAGTGCCATTTTTTCATCATTCCAAGGAACTTGCACAAAATGCAAGAACTTTAGCTAGATCACCGATAAAATCAACAATTTGTGGTTTAATTTGTACAATTGTGATTTCGAAGGATTCCTATTGTATTATTTATTTATTTATTTATTTCACCAAAGTGCAGTCTTGAAGGGATATCGTTAAAGTTGGGGCAGAATAAGAAAAAATTGCAACACAAAGTGTCCAGAGCCGTACGATCAGTGGTTATAATGTACAAATTGAATTGATCACGTTGAAAAAATTAACATGGCTGGCTAAAGCGCTCGGTAAATTGGTAGTTCGACAGAAAACTATTTACACCATTGATTGATACCCATTTGATCGGAGATTAAAATGCGACATGTTCAACTCATGACGATGTTTGGCGGATGTTGTTTTTCATGGTTACGATGTTGTTGCTGAGTAAAGAAAATAGGGAACCGTCATTGAGAGCTTAAAGAGACTTTAAAGATTACAGATGATGGTGAGAAGAGAGAGAGAGAGAGTAGTAAGCTGAAGACTGTGCAAACTTATACTATGAAGTAACAGTCGAGAATGTATACCTAAACATTGTTTACATGCTCGTAAAAATAAATGACAATGTGAGAAGATCACGTTGCATAACTGAGAGGTTCCTTTTCACAATGAATGGGTCTACAAATCTTATTTTGCTCATTTCGACATCGAGGCTGTGGTAACTTGCCGTGATTTGTGTGGTTTCCCCATAAACAAGGAACATCATCATTAACCGTCACGTGCTCTCTTCGTCTTCTCCCTCATCATCGTCTACACCTTCTGCTTTGTTTCCTAAACACAAACGCCAATCTTTTTTTATTATCTTTAGACAAAAAAAACTAAATGCATTTTCGATTCAGACCAGAACACCTGAGGCTCGTGTACTTATATTTTGTTTAACGTTAGAAAACTCCAGAAAGTCAAAATTTCGTAGCCCTTCACTGCAACGTCTGTCATATTTATATCGTTATTTTAGAACGTTAGACTTCGATAAATATTCTCATTATCTTCTCATAACTAGAAACAACTGTCTCTTACGGGTACGGATGGGAGAAACTGCTAAATCGATAAGCCAGGGTGTACCAGCAAGCGTCCAGCCCGTTAGCATAGAGGAATATAGTATATAAAGAGTGGCCACTGGGGCCTTTTCACGGCCCAGCAAGAAGAGTCTGCCCTACTGCTAGATGGCGTACCCATTCTCGCTTTTATTTCTCTATTAACACATGTATCGGCCTTATCAGGAGTACAATGAATACTCAAGTTTGGCATCTGTTTTTTGCAAAGAAGATTTTTTTTAATTTGTGCAATTTTTCCGTATCTGCTCCACATGATATCCCGCTGAGGACTTTCAATGCCTTATAACAGAAAACCGCGAAGTATGATTAGAAAAATGTTGTCTTTCTGCATTTGGTTGGCACAAAAAGGCACATTCATGTGGTTTAGATGTGCTGTACATGTATTTCCGTCGCGAAACCATGGTTGTGTAGCCTATTGGAAAAGACGCTCGCTCTCGGAGCATGAGGTTGCGGGTTCAAATCCCATCGTCGGAAAGAAGGAAATTTTGTTATCTTATTTATGACATTATCGGGTCTCAACAACCACTCGTGGCGCTGAAAGGAGCGCAGTAGCTGGGTCGCAGGTCCCTACGGGAGCGTCCGCTCTTTATGTGAGTTTCTCTATGCCGTTAGTGGGAATCAGAGGGGTATGTAGTCTTGCTGTGATCTTCATCTTCGGATTGCTTACTGCAGGTACAATCGTGGAGTTGGTCTACGAGATCATCACTCCTTTTTCAGATCAGCGTACAGCCCACTAAGCCTCCGTAAGGCTACACGTGAACCCAATCACCTGTTTATTTCATTCGTGCTTTTTCTGCTGCTGATGCTCATTAAATGATCAGCAGCAAAGGCACTGTCCTCGTCAGCCGGCATCGAGGACAATTGCTTCCGAAATTCAGCATTGCGTAATATACGGCTAGAAATGATGTGTTCATTGTTCTATACTACCCTATAATTTTTGTTCGTAAATAGTTACCACATTGTACATAATTGTAAATCTAGGAAGACATATTTTAAGTAACATTAAGTAATTTTAGTTATTTTAAGTACTTTTTCCTGTTTTAAATTTATACGACCACTCCCCTCTGTAATGTTTTTTTTTTTGCCTTGAGGGCACCAATACCAAAAATAAAATCTGAAATATGTCAGAGTGCTTTGTTATACGTAGGCCTTTAAAATACCATTTCGCTGAAACGTTCACAGGTTTTGATGCTTGGCGTGATCCCGCCCCTCAACCACGCAACACTACGTGCGTTAAGAAGCCTGCTTCCACTGCGTGACATTCATATAGTTATTTTTTGTTTTCTTCATTTGTCAACGCAATTTTAAGTATTATTAACTTTGGAGTAGAGCACGTGCTTGCCACGCAGACTGCCAGGCCTCAATTGTCACTCGAAACAGACCATTTTTATCACTTATTTAGTTAGCACCCTTCTTAGTTTTCCCGTCACGGACAAGATGATGGTTTCTCGCTTTCATCTAAAGGCACCGATATTGACGCGGATTCCGACACTGGGATTTCTTCGAAAACAGTTCTTTAACGCTATCGCGTTAAAATTTCGAGCCTTTAGTGGTACTGCCACACATTTTAAATAGCATTTAATTGGGTCATTCCAGTATTCTTGTGTTCTTCTGTAACTGCCTGTCCTATTGAGACTGCAGGCAAGCTAGCGCGAATTTGTTGCTGGCGAGAATATTAATATCTGTCATCTGTTCTACCATACAACTATATCTTCATTGATAACCAGCATAGCATTAGCTCGTTCCAGCCCATTCGTTATCTTGAAGATTTTGTTTGTTCATCACGAGTTATTTGCATAGACATAGATTTCTCCAAAAGCTTGGTGTCGCTAAAATTGGAACAAACTGCGCACTTTAGCCTTTGGCAGATCAGTTTGATAGCGCGTGGCCAGCAGGATGTAAAAGGCAAAAACAGTCAACACGTTCGGCATTTTATACGATTTTCCCAATCTACGGGTCTCACTCCCGGAAAGATAGGTTGCCTGTATGATGCAACGTGGCCCAGCATCCTCTTGAAGTATCCGGTTCGTCCTGCGACGTGGTGAGAAGCCAATCGTCCAGGGGCTGGTGCCGTCTGAAACGCACTTACACACATCGTCGCTAAGCAGGATTTCCCTTGTGCACACCGCCTATAGTTATTACCAAATGGCAACACTCAGGCCTTGAAAGCGAATACGCCCTGTACGCTTACCTTCGTACAATAAACCTTTCGATTTTGCGGAAATACTTCAAGGTCATAATATAACGCACGCATTCAATGTTTTCTGCTCGTAGGCCGGCTGCGAACGCACACTCTTGCCGCCGCTCATTAGAGTATTAGAGCGTATCGGCCCGGCATGTCGCCTCGCGCTGTCTCCAATGTGGAGCAATCATCCATTGGCCCGGAGCGGTCGGCGATATTGAATTACTTGAGTGTGATGACTCACTTTCGATTCGCGTCACGTGCTCGCTCGACGTCACCGCGCGCAGAAATTCGGACCGAGAGCGGAGCTCATACGCGTGTCCCCAGCGGGGCCGCTCTGTTTATGGGTTGCGTTCCGACCGCCTTGACCTTCGTCGCCAGTTGCCTTTTGTCTAGTTGGAAAAAGCTGCCTGCGGGGCACAATGGACGTTTTCTACAAGAAACCAGACAAAGGTGGATTTACCGCCATATTTGTTTCTTTTTAACTTTCCACATCTTCCGAGCTTTATTTTTTTTTTTTATTGCGAGCGGCCAAGCGTGTAACCGCTGTTACGAGCGATATATCAACGACGTCCTTGACGCAACGCGCGTCGCGCCGCAGGTTTGTTCTTATCTTTAACACCGTCCTGGTTTGGGCGCACGCCTAACGGCACACACGGCCGGAACTTCGCGTGCGCTGCCAGCTTCCGTTATCCTCGAAATGGCCGAAAATGCAAACATCGCCGGAGTTGTCTGGAGGTGTGAGTAAGTAGTGAAACGGACACACTCTTCGACCATTTTTACTTCGAATGACATTTATAAGAGACCAATGTCAAAAGATAAGTGAGGAAAGGTACTAGAGGAGATAAAGTTGGCGCGCCTGCGCAGGAGGCTAACGGGAGGGCGTTTATTCATTGCGGTTTTGTGACGTCACAGCTAGCCGGCAGCAGGCAAGCTTCACGCGCGTCCGATGCCATAACCTTGTGGGCTTCGGGCCGGACGTCGACTCGTCGTAGTCTGGCTTGGGGCGCTTGATTGAGAATGCGGAACGCGTCTGCTGAGATGGTCTGCGCAGATATAGGCGAGATTTCTGTACCACTCTCTCTCTCTCTCTCCTCCGAGACGTGAAGGTTCTGCACACCCCGTTCACGTTGAGTCGATGAGCGCGGTAAGAAGGGGAGCGCTCACACGGATCTTTTGCAACCGAGAAATACACTTTCACCTCGGCGGCAATCTCCAGCGGGACTCGTTCTGTTCGACGGAGGCACCCGCTCGCGCATCGGGATTGGTCACCCGATCACGCCCGTTATAAAACCGAGCGACGAGGGTGAACACCTTGCCACATCCGACATGAAGGCGCAGCAGGTAAGCGGCGAACTTCGACTGCTAGACAAGTGCGGTCGCGGTGACCACCGGGCTTTTCTAGATGTGACATCTGCACATTTCAAGAAGGCACAAGACTGGATTAACAGAAGCGCGTTGTTTCCTGCTTATTTCAGCAATTGGCATCCGCACTGCTAGCCCTATTTGTTTGTGTCCAAGGACAGGAGTACTTCCCATATGGCGCGGGTCTCAGTGGAATTCAAACAGGTATGTCCGTCTGTTAGTGGCTAAGCATTTTTTATGCATGGCATAGCAATCCTTGTCGCGGCTTTGCTAGTGCCAGCACACTAAACGTGTGAAATCTATTTTGCCCACGCAGGTCAAGTTCCAGCTGCAAATATTATAAGAGCGCCGCCATTACCAAATGCCCCTCTCAGCTCCGGCCCAGCACCAAATCTGAACTTACCTCTTGGACGCTCATACAAACAACCCGAAGGAGCCTATGGCATCGGCTCTGTCGTTCGAAATGGCCGCGTTTCCATTCCTCCTGGTGCCACAGTCGCTGCCAATGGTAATGGAAGGCTCACCGACGCGCTCGGCCTTGGAAGCCTGTACATTGAAAGAGGCGCCAACGGTGGCTCCCTGAGATCTCCCGGTCGGCTTGTTCGCATACAAAAGAGATCTGCTGATGAAAGCCGTGGCGGGCGCTTTTACTACAGTGAAGACGTCAGCACCGCCGCCTCTGAGCTTAGCGGGGCTGGAGTCTTGCCCAGGCATGACAAACAAGATTGGCATGATCGTACAAGTCTGTACAAACTCGCGAAGGAAGCCCTGAAAAAAAATCCGCGTAAGGGAATCTCGTTTAAGAAACCAGAGGGAAGATATGGCGTCGGCTCTATTTTTGATGGCGTGAACCCACCTTTTCGTAGTGATACTGAGAAGCACAAGACATTTGTAGGTAAAGTTGGTCGAAAGTATTCGGTTGATGAGCATGCGCCAAACTCACCAGAAGCTTTGAGAGTTCTTGCGGATCATACCAAAGGAGTATCCTACAAGAAGCCCGAGGGTGGATACAGCGTCGCTCTGTTGTTCGACAGGGAGAGGGAGACGTTATTCAATCCCTTCATCTATAGGCGCCACAGGAGGCAAGCCGTTGGCTCTGGCTCGGTCACCGCTGTTGTAGTCGAATTTGACAAGGACACCGATGCACCAGCCCCACCACGCTCACCTCCAACCAGCAGTTTCGCTCCTGTCGTAGGATTCACGGTGCGAGAACCGGAAGGTGGTACTCCCAGCAAGCACATCCTCAAAAACGTCATCTTCAGGAAGCGCCCAGGAAGCATTAAACCGGCGGTTTCCCAGGATGCGCCACCAACCAAGCCGGTGCTGAGAATTCCAGACAGCATCCAACTACCACCATTCGTTGGCGGGTCTCAAAAGAGTGGCGAGAAGTCACCTGACACTAAGACCGTTGCTGTACACGTACCTTCACAGGAGGACACTCGGCCGAAGCCTACCGTCTCCAAAAAGACTACCTCTACAGCAACTATCGAGTTTCGACCAACCTTCCCTGTGGGGCACACTAAGCCGGCTCTTCCCCCGCTGCCGAGACCATCAACTCCCCGCCACTCCAAGACTTCGCACTCCGACACTGACACCAGCTCCCCCAAGAAGGCGCCTTCGAAATCGACATCAGAATCGCACAAATTGGCTACCACACCTCTGGTTGCTGTGCCGCCTGGACAAGTGGTTTACAATCGACAGCTCGCTGGATCAGTGCCCGTGCAACCGGTGCGAAATGTTGCACTTCAGTCCAGACCTCCCGCCACACCGACGCCGACTTTGAGACCAGCGCCGACGGTGCAACGAGTGCCCACGCAGCCTCAGCTTCACGCAGCACGGCAGCCCGCCCCTCGAGTACACCCGCACATTCAAGCACAGCCTAACGTAATCGCTGCAGCACCTGCCCAGTCAACGGTCCAAGTACAGCCGACCGTCGTCGCCGCTCCACCACCTACCGCACCAGTGCCGCAGATCCAAACGATCGCAGCGTCCCCTTATCCGGGGGCATTGTACCAGCAGTACACCCCTTTGGACCCAAACACGTACCAGGTGGTCCAACCAGCACAGTACCAAACATTCCAGCACTCGCCCTACACGCTGCCTTACGCTGCTATTGTCGCTGATCCCTACAACCAAGCCAGGATTGTGCGATCAACTGTTGGAAGGCTGAGGCAACAAGCTTCACCGTATCACTCATCTTCGGTCTACGACTTGACTAAAAGGATTATCCAGGGAGTACACGCCTGAACGTCCAGATCTCGATCCAAGTGAGTACTTGGCCACGTCACTCGCTTGGCGGAGTCCTTTACTCGTCCGCTCTTTCTCGCTTCCGTTCCATTATTCAAATTGTGAAACTTTCTATACTTCTTAGAACGGAGCACACTCAATTTCGCTCTGCAGTTATCGGTAGCTGTGCGTGCCTCAGTGTGTTTAATTCAGCTCCGCTCGTCTGACGGCTTTTCCTTCTCATTCGTGCTTGGGGAATTTCTGCGTCCGCTTAAGTGTTCATCGGTGCGGTTCATTTCACGCACACAAAGACATAAATATGAATGAGATTCGCGGAGTCCGCTCTTATATCTGATCACTGTCGAAGCGGGAAATATTGCAAGAAAAAAAAAACGCACTCCGTCCCCCTTTTTTTGTTTTAAGTTTATTGATTCCTGGGAGCCGCGTCTTATTAAGCTAAAATTACTCTATGCACAGCTGTTCTTTCTTCAAAACCAAGTTGGTCCGAAAATGTTGTTTTTATTGAAAAAAAAAACAGACAGACTGTGTTCCAAGAGAATCTGCCATTTATGAGCATACTCCTAATAAAGCTAGCTTAATATATGCATGAGTTCTTCACAACTTGATATTTCCTCGATTGCCGCATCAAAATGCTTTCCCTTCAGTATTCGCAGTAAACCGGTCTTGTCAATTCGTTCGGGCGACATTTCTTCAAGGCAATACTATTATGCGCTTACTGAATAGTGCCACAAAGACTGCAATTTAGCATTGTTGTTGTTAATTTGGGTATTAATGTAGGAAATCGGTTAGAAAATTAGCTCGAAGACCGAGGCTTTCTCGGTCTTCGAGCTCACTTCGATACAGTTTCCAACTTCAACTTATTGATTGCTATCTATTACGTATATTGCATGGAAGCAAAAGTGACGCTGTCTGATTCCTACACCACCCACACACACAAATATATATAAATATATATATATATATATATATATATATAATATATATATATATATATATATATATATATATATATATATATATATATATATATTGAAGAAGTTTTTCCAATGGGCCAAACGTGCTTGGGAAGAGAAGAAACACAACTTAGCGGTTGTCTTAATTCTATTACCAACGGTTTTGACCGGTGACCGGTTTTCGTAAGGGTGTGCGTGCGTGCGTGTGTGTGTGTGTGTGTGTGTGTGTTTTATTTTACAAAATAGATACCTGCGAACAGCTAACTTGTTTTTTTTTTCTTTTCAGAGCATCATCGACTGTACAAAATCATCAAAGCCCTCATCCGCTGAAATAAGCCATCATTCAAAGTGAAATAAGCCATCATTCATCATTCAAATCTCAAGCAGCTAGAAAAGGCAAAGTGACAAGAAATTTCACTGCTTTATCTCATTGTCTTCATTTCTTAAGTTTATTCGTTTATTGTACTGAATAAATTATTGTTTAGGTTGCTCGCCTGTGGTTGTCTCAAATTTATTCCCTGTTATAAACAACAACGTGGTGACTCAAAAGTACTGAACTTTAAAAGTTCAGCCATAGTACTCGAATTATCACTTGAGCTAGAAGTTATACAGTTCATAACTGTGGACCATAAGCTATGTCAACTGAGCATAAAAAGTTAACTTGCGTTTATGATTGATTTAATCTCGCTTGAGTTACATCCACAATTTACAATTGAGTGGGATGGTTTATCAATAATACGGTGCAGAATCACGAGAGTTATTCAAGTAGATCTTGACAGTGAGACTTGATTGCACTAAGCCCACTTGATGCTTGTCCAGTAGGAGGGAATGCATAAAATAAAAGCACTTTATCCTGGTGGCTCATATTTAAAGTGTCTTCATTTGCAAAGTGAAAAAATGAACACCAAGAAAATACTTTATTCTGGTTGCTCATGTTTAAAGTGTCTTGATTCGCAAAGATAAAAAAGCTATACTGTTTTTCTTTTACCTTTAACTTATAGATTTGAATTGTTTTTCCACTTGAGGGTATCGTAGTATACAATGGAATGTACATTCATATCTATCAGAGCTCCATCTAGACTATATTGACTACAGTTGGCAAACGAGGAAAACACTGAGCAACAAGACAATTTGAAGCTGTGTAATAGTAGTAGATACATTGTCACTAAACCTGTATATGCAAGAACTAAGTACTAAACACAAAATACTCACAGGGAGCGCAGAAGTTATGCGAAAGAGGAAAACTGGACCAAAGAAACACAGCAGTGATGCTCTGCACTTACCCATTGGATGGTGCCAAACCCCCCGTACAATTTGCCATCATGCAACTGTACAACGCAAGATCCATGTCACTTTATGTAGTGTTAAATAAACGCGCCTTGAAAGCTGCTTTTTCGCTTAACTTTGTGCTCGCTCTGTCTATACCACGCCACACCTCTGCAAACTATACTTCTCTCACACCGGAAATCTATGCACGATTTTCCGGTAGCAAACAAGGCCAAACTGTTGTCGACGTATAGCACCGGAGGGCTGGTCCAGTTTTTTAAGAGGTCCCCAGGTCGCGAACGGCGACAACGAACGCGGTGCCACCTTTTAACCTGGTTGATCCAGACGATGAGATCGAACATACGGGATAGATCCTCGACTCCATTAGGCAATATATACCTTCGGCCAACCGTTTGGTCAACGAGATTTAATTGAACTGAACCAAGTGGGCGCAGCCAAATGAGTTCACTGGTACTTACTGCAGTACAATGGTTTGTCTTGCTATTGGACATATTCGCCGAGCACCGCATTCTGACGCCATGTAAAAATAAGCCATTCACATACTGCCATGTTACAATAAAAACTTCGAAAGCTTTTGAACTATATTGAACTTTTTCACTTATCCATAAATTATGGTATCACGTCCTTGATACAATTGTTTTTTCATCCCTGTTCCATCACCACTAAATATCAAACGTGGATAGCTCTAACGAGAGTTGCATGCAGTGTAACGTTGGGTATGTACTGCAGTTTACTTCACAGAAATATAAATAGAAAAATCTGGGGACAGGAACTTTCATTCAAAATATTTTGTTTTCATACAAATACATTGTATATAGCCTGAATCCACTCATCCACTCCTGCTATAGCCCCGCATTAGGGCTGCAATATATTCAAATAATTAAAAATGAATAAAAACCTATTAGCTCTAGCGATTACCAAAGGGTGCAATATACTTCACACACAGATGAAATGTGACAGCAATATAAAGTACAGTCGCGTGTCTCAGTTTTGAATTCGTGGGTGTGGAGTGCATCAGAGCTTACACATACATTTTCGCTCTGTGAAGGAGAATCGTTCTGCTCGACGGCCCTGCCATGGTGGTCCAGTGGCTAAGTATACTCGGCTGCTGACCAGCAGGTCGCGGGATCGAATCCCTCCTGTGGCGACTGCACTTTCGATGGAGATAAAAATGCTGTAGGCCCATGTGCTCAGATTTGGATTCACTTAAGAACCCCAGGTGGTCGAAATTTGGCTGAGCCCTCCACTACGGCGTCTCTCATAGTCATGTGGTGGTTATGTGACGAAAAAACGTCACATATCAAATCAAAATCGTTCAGCTCAATGATGAAAGGTTCACGCATAATTTCCCCTTGTGGAGACGAGCAATGAAATTTTCATAACAGATATTTGCACTACCAGAATGTGATATTTTCTTGTTTATTTGTGTAGAGTGGACCACAAATATTCATGCGGGAGAGATCGGGAGATAAAGTAAACGCGGAAGTAGTTAAATCAAAGTTCTTCAAGGAGGTGGCTTTCAGAGAGAAGGTTTTATTGTCGAACATTAGTCATTGAAGACAATGCCATTACGCTCCATGGTGATTCGTGGACTGGACTGTGAAAAGCTTGCATTAGATAATGATGTTTTGCTACACAGTATGTTTCGGCCTGCGAGTTTGTCTGTCTCTGTATCTTATCCTCATCATTAAAAGGTTGGTTTCTAAATTTCAAAGTAAACTATACTACAACACCCCTTACTGTTCCAATCTTCTCGTTGTGTTACGACCACCATTGGTGCAACACATCATTTCTTGCCTATAACCGCCAGTTATAGCTACCGCACGCTTTGAATGCCAGCCTTTCTACATGTTTAACGTAAGTATCCATCGTGGGCAGCGGCCAAAATGAAACACACAAGAAAAGGAAACAGAGCAACCACTTGTCCTGGTTTCTCCTCTTGGGTGTTCTCATTTCGTGCGCTGCGCAGGATGAATGAGTTCCAAATCGCCCATTTTCTGGTTCTGCTAATGTAATCAACGGTTCTCACGTGAATAGCTCGGTTACGTGAGAAGGTGCAGTGCCATCTGTCGCTTCCGTCTCAAAGTATGCTTGCGTCAGTTCATTCCACTCCCCCAAAGGCGGCCCTAGCTTCAGGTTACACCAGCTCCTATTTCCTGTATTCCAAGACCTTCTCACCTTGTTCCAACCCCTTCGGAGTACAGCTAGACTTGTATGAGAGTGCATGGCGGAGAGGTGACCTGGCGACCCGATTTTCCCGCCCCTTTGTGTCTTGTGTCTTCCGAGCTGCTCCTGCTGCTCTTAAAAGGGCGGCGTTCCTTAGTCCTTTAGACCCGCGTGCAGCGACACTAACACAAAAAGAAAAGCATGCACGTTGGTAATTTAAACTTCGCGCACTTTCCATTGAGACCCTGCATTTCCGAGTGTACACAAAAAAGACAGAAAAATAAAAAAAAACAGAAAAAAGACCAGCAGGGTCTCTCATGCATACGACCAAAAAAACTTGAAGGTGAAAGCCACCTTTTTTACAGCAGAGCTGTTATCGTCAACGTTTGTCATGCAACGTAAATAGAAAATTATCGTCATCATGAAGTGTTAGTTTGCTTCCTTGAAAATATGGCACGTACCCAATCTGGCAGAAAGGCCAAGAATTCGTAGCATACATTTATATGTGCTATACAACTATTTTTTTAATGAATTTATAGTAAAATACCAATAATGCAAGAAAAACCACACAAAGAGAAAAAGAACTGGAGAAAAAACCAAAAAAAAAGAATTTTAGAGATGTTGATATTTGAGATATTGAGGTGACTACACGGCCACGTTTACTTCACCTACCCATTCAGAATCTATGTCTCAAAACACTTTTTTATGCGACACAACATTACTTATTAGAGTTGATATTTTCAGTGGGATACGTTGATTTGAATTTGATTTTATTCTTTTAATCAACGGTTTATACCCACTTCGGGGGATTGGCCATGAAAGCGTTTTTTTTCGTCTTCTTCATCCTCTGCTTCTGTTCCAGAACACTTGAACCGATTTACCTGGCGTGAGATGCAATAACTCAGACGGGCGCAAGAAAGATTACCGGGAGGCAGAAATAAAGAAAGAAAGAGAGAAGGAGGAAAAGATAAATTCTTGATGAAAAAATATTTTTGGTGTGGCGAGACTGGAGCGCGCCATCCCAATATCCGAATGCAAGCATCGTAACCGCATGGCTATCCAGACACTTTTTTTTTACATGGTATTTACTACAAATACAGTTTACGTATATACGTAGCGTACCACTTAAGGACGCTCAGACAAATGTACAATGTACAATGGACATTATAAAAAATATTTCATACAACACTGTCTAAAAGAGTATTTGAGTAGTGCAGTTGCTCTGAATGGATGTACTCTGGCAACCCATCCGTCTTGATTGATATGTGGGGTTTAACGTCCCACAACCACTATATGATTATGAGAGACGCCGTAGGGGAGGGCTCCGGAAATTTCGACCACCTGGGGTTCTTTAACGTGCACCCAAATTTGAGCACACGGGCCTACAACATTTCCGCCTCCATCGGAAATGCAGCCGCCGCCGCCGGGATTTGATCCCGCGACCTGCGGGTCAGCAGCCGAGTACCTTAGCCACTAGACCACCACGGCGGGGCGCCCTCCATCTCTTCTGTGAATCCAGCCTCGAGAAACTTAGAGCATACGGCGCAATTTTCTCTTTCTCAATAGATTTATTGATTCTCTTCCACTCCCCCCCCCAGGAAGACTTCCTACACCCCACTCAATTTCGCACTGCCTCCGGGATCCATGGTCACATGACGGAGGGAAGTTCTCATGTAATGACGTCATGGTATGTGACGGTAGTGGCGTAGCTAGGAGGTGACACACCGGGCTCATGCCCGTACCCCCCTCCTCGTAATGGTTTTTCGCCGTGGCATACAGAGCGAAAAATGACCATTTTAGGGGGTTGCCCCCCTCCTCTCCCGCCGAAAAAAATGTCGGCCTACAGCCTTGTGTGACGTCTAAGTAACGTTTCGACTAAGTAGTAAGGACGTCGCACATACTCTAGATATCCGGCGCCATCATGACGTGATACGGTGATGTCATCATGTGGCGATGCTTATTTTACATCACTCGTGAGGCCTACGCGGAAGGTCAATATTGGTGTTTAATTCGGCATCTGAGTCCCTTGGCTTAAAATAAAAAGCCCCATACTAATAAAAAACGCAATAAATATTTAGAGCATATTTTACAAAAAGCTGACAAATGTAAATGTCTCATAAGGATTTCAAATTCCAATCATAAATATATTTTGGGGATAGTCTTGCTGATATCTTCGGTGATAGCAATGACCGGTATAATAGCAAAACACGATCATACAGAAAATTGTGTTTCTGTGATAACCTTGGTGCTAAAGTTAGTGTTTAGAATTCCCGTTTCGCTAACGAACTTCTACGTTCGTTTAGAATCACAGTCGTAGTTATTCTGTCACCACAATCTCTGAACTACCGATAGCGCTATGCTGCTGAACAGTGGGTCTCGGGTTCAATATTCGGCCATGGGGGCCACCCTTACTCGAAGACGGAATGCAAAACTACTTGTGCATGCATGCGCCAGTGCGCATTCACCATGTCGGTACTCAGCTTGTCTGATTTGCTTTGAAACCCAAAAAATTGCATTGCTCACAAAACCTCGGGGCTGCTGTAGGCCGATCGATTCCGGCAGTAGTGTTAAATTGGCGTATGACTCAGTGAAGTGGTGAAGCCACCATTCAAGGTGACACATAAGGTGGCTTTAAAAAGCGTAGTTTTTTTTTTCTGTTTCAAGTGATCACTTCATTTCGCGCATTATGCAAAAGCATTCAGGTGCACACTTTTTTTATACGCTGTCGACATTTCGCGACCCCAACTGCCATCTGTATAGTTAACCCTACCTTTCTTCCTCGCTTTCATGCACTGTATTGGGTTCATCATTCACCGGTTATTGATTACCGTACGTCTGCGTTCACAACGTATGTTAAGAATATGTAAATGAGTGCACTGTAGCTAATCGACACGAGCACTACTTGGAACTTAGAATTTTATGTTTGCAGTTATTTGAGAGGTGAAATTACTAGCTCTAACTTGCAATTGGAGTAATAGCAAAAATGTCAAAAAGGAGTGGTCGTGATGCAAATTTCTTTATCCGCATGTGCTTGGAGCAGCATGCAATGCGTGATGCCTTCTGTGGTGTCAATGCCTGTAAGTTTGTGCAAAGACAATAACAGCAGCTGCTCACGTTGTTTCCCTCTGCATGATTGCGTCAAAACAGTCATATTCCTATCATAAACGCGTTATTTGAGTAGAACTTTCGGAATACATTTGGGCCGTACATTATTTTCAGTGTTACTTCGAGTGATTAGCACTAGTAAGGATGACGACACAACAAAGGCACCGTGAACGCAGAAGCAAGTCGTGTGTGCAGTGTACCTGTCTGTCTTGTATCTTCCTCTTAATCAGTGTCAAATAGCGTGAATTCCAACATCGCCACCTTCGACGACTTAGACACACGTCAACCAGACGCACGTATCTCCTTTGTTACACAACCTCGGGGGAAAGGGTCAGAAGAAATAGACAAGAGGTAAGACGGTACTATCAAGGTACATGTGCGCTTTTTATTACACGCCTGCGAGCAAGTGCTTAACCTGCTATATTTAAGAACAGCATCAATGTCCACACTATCATAAGTATGAATAACTGCAGTGTAGCGGCTTGAAAGCGTCATCATTTGCACATGTCAACAACGAAGACGCTATACTGCTAACGATTGATGCGTAAAGGTTCATCATAGCAAATGCAAACTAGAGCTATGTATTATGCCTACAAACTAAGTCCTTGAGCTTAGAAATAGGTACAATATACTAGAGATTTTCATTCTTAACACTGACTTACATTTCGAGATTTGAATGAATATATTACGCCATCCGTCCTGAAAATCAGCGCATTCGTGTCAAGAGCCAGGAAGCGCGATGAAAGTCGACAGATCCGGACGCAAGCGACGCTCTTTTCAAAAGAAGGAATGTGCCTGTAGGTGTGGGCGAAAGAAACACACTAACGACAGCCGCCTCCGAAGATCAACAACACACATAGAGACAACTTGGAACGCGCGCATCACCGCCCGAAGAGTGACGACACTCCCAAAGTTCACTCTTTTTTCGCTCGCTTCAATGTAGGCCGCGAAGTGAGACAAGGATGAGCTAATTTGAAGGAGCCCCAACAAAGACAAATAAAAAACGCAAGAAAACGAAATGTTTTTCTTCTACGTGATTGGCGCGTGACAACATAGGAGGGAGTCATGTCGCCCTTCTCGCGGTGCTGACGAAGATGATGGTGGCGACAGAGACACTCTGTTCTTTTGTCTTAATATCCCACTTTCTCGCGCTGATTTCCACCCCTTTTTCGGAAGAGGCGAGCGACGTCGAGGCCGAGAAAGTGCTGCGGGTATAAAAGCCTCGAGTCGCCAACTTGTCGGCATCTTCAGACGTGCTTGCCAGCGTGTGCACTCCGCCGTGCGCTTTAAAGGCGCCAAGCGAAGCGAAACCCGAGCGCTCGTTCAGGCGGAAGACTAAGCCTCGAGTTTTGTATTTTTCTTTTCACCTCGGAAGTTTTGAGCAGGGCCCACGGAATCTTTGCCTCTTTATCAACGCGTTTTGTCTTTTTTTTTTCATCGCCTCCGAAGGTTGCGGTTTCGAGAGACGCTACAGGAATGCTGACGGTACGTAGTTCACTCTTTCACACCTTTTAACGGTCCCATTGATCAAGGGCGTAGCAGGCATTTTTTTTTTCAGGGGTAAGGCGGGGGGCAGGGGGACTGGAGCGTGTAACCATTCTTTAGGTTCGTGCGTGCGTCTGTACGTGTTCGGGGGCACATGCACATACCGAATCTCTAAATACTAGGGGGACGAATCCTTCCACACATAGAATTCCCCTCTCCCCATCTCCTCCATTTCCGTCAATCCGCAAATGGGTTGTGCCTACCTGCGACAGATGCTTCCACATAAGAATTGACGCTTTCTGGTGGAACTTTGGTGTAAAAAGCTAAAACAAGACAGAACTACGGACATTGGTGTTTGTTCTACTTTTTTATTGTAATACCGGGCAGGCACGTAGCAAGGACTTTTTTCCGGGGGGCGGGGGGGGGGGGGGGCAAGGCTTAATTTTTTTAAAGACAGCCGTTTAATATAGCGAATAGAAAGACGTTTGGCCAGAAACATGGCTGACTGGGTGGATATCGGGGAAGGGGAAGGGGGGGGGGGGCTGCTTCCATTGTCAAACCCTACTTGCCCGATGACGGGCTTTAGCACATTATTGTATGCTTATATCCAGACGGCACACACGACTTTTTATGTCCGAAGTCTCGCGCATTTTAAAAGTCTTGTAAGCAGTGTTTTGATTTTGGGGATAACACAACGCGTTATTATTGCATAGCTGGTGCAGTCTGTACTATTCTTGTAGTTGGATGGGTGCGAAACTTTGTCGCGTAATAATGACATACGAGCAATCTTATCACAGAAGCGTGTCTCTTGCAATGGAGGTGAAGTGCAGTAGGCTCATATACTTACATTTAGACGCGCAATAAAAAACTCAATTTGGTCAAAATTTCCGGAGCCCTCTACTTCAGTGTCCCTCGTAAACATATTAGGGTTTTGGGACGTGAAATTTCAAGGAGGATTCTTATGCTACGGGCATTAAATAAAATTGCACTCCAGCATGAATTTATACTTTCGGAGTCTCAGTACACTAATACACACCATGAAAGCAGAGGTAATGGTGAGATAAGAAAAAGAAAATTTGTGATAACGATATTGGCACTTTGCATGTCAAAACAACGATATGCTAGGCAGGCCATACTGAAGAGCTTGATCGAAAATTTTGACCATCCAGGAATTTTTAACGTGGCCCTAAATCCAAGTGCACGTGCTGCTATACTGTTAAACAAACAAAAAAAGTCGTTTAACTATTTTTGGTAGTTCTGGCATGTCATGTATGCGAGTCTCTTTAGAGACACATGCCTACTTTCTTTGGTATCATTATACTCTCTTTGAGGGGTGGTGTGACCCGCAAGAGGGGTAACGTGTCATTTTAAAAATAACCACATAGGTTGCAAGTGAGGAATACCCAAAGGGAGTCACGCATACATTTTTTTCCCTTGGAGTATATCATTTTTTCTTCCATTCTAACGCGAACGCCTTCGAGGGCGAAACAAAAAAAAGTCAGTGTGTCAGTGTGCGGTTTGTCAGCTGTATTGACGGTTGGCGCTAAATATGGTGTAGAGTTCTCACTACAAACTATTCCTTTGCATTGCGTTCTTACAGATTTTCTTACTAGGCCTTCTACTAGCGACAGCTAACAGCGAAGATGGCAGAGGGGAAGAGGCGCTTGACACAGAAGGTCACAGCTTCGGCAGCCTTGGTCAGGCCACGACTTTTCGGCAAGCTGGAAACTTCCTTCAGGCTGCTCCAACATACGGACGTTCGACGTATGGGCAGTCGGCAGGAATAGTGAGTTTAAGCAAAAATTGCATATCTAATTTCTTTTTATGCTTTCGGTTTATAGAAGTACTTATTAGCTAGCATGAGTAATAATTCCGAATCTCGACATTTCTTTCCTAACATTCTTTTTGAACATGTTCCCTTCCCTCTAACGTTGCAGTTTCCCACATAAAGCCAAAGATTCAACCTGAATTCAGTGCACCACAGGTCAAAACTGGCATGTAACTTTGCACTGAAATAACATTTCTTGATTATTGACTGTATATAGAAAGCTTCAGAAGACACGATAACGCAGCAGTGACGCTCGCTACAAGTAGACATGAGTTAGGGATCGCAGCAATTTTTTTCCTTCTCAAGTTCTTTGGTGCCCTAGCGCCTTTCTGTTGATCAAAAGGCCACGCGAATTAGTTTCCTAAAATTTATTCGAGGCGACTGTGGTGCTGCGATCGTTCAGCCACCGTGGAAATGATGAGTATATAGTGCCCAAATTTGCCCAGTTTTCGTGCTGGCGGTGGTCGCACGCATTTGTGACTTTTTTGTTGTTTTATTTTGTTTTTCTTTCGAATAATAGAACAGACAGTTTTGAACATTATGATCCTATTTAAATTGGTGAACCTAAATGATTAAGGTGGTGAAGTGCAACTGCCGCTTATGTGCTAATTGTCGTCTTCAGGCAAAGCCTCTTCAGGTCAAGCGAAGCCAAACGGAGCCGAAAGTACAAAGATTAGACAAACTTGTGCACTACCCATCATTCCCCCGCTGGCTGAAGCACCATGCGTCGCAGCTTTTATAGACACTAACTCCTAGTTCCCTCTAGTGTATAGGAAGCTATATGGTTGGGCTAGTCGGTACATTCGGTTGGCGACAACTTTATTGGTAGTTCGGCAGAGCTTTCGTCGAC
The DNA here is from genome assembly GCF_013339725.1 of Rhipicephalus microplus. Classification (NCBI taxonomy): domain Eukaryota; kingdom Metazoa; phylum Arthropoda; class Arachnida; order Ixodida; family Ixodidae; genus Rhipicephalus; species Rhipicephalus microplus. The sequence continues at coordinate 163,326,827 of NC_051171.1, read as the reverse complement.
CGGGCCTTAGGTCTTGCGCGTGGGAACGTCAAGACCTTGCCTAACGGCTGGCTTGTGGACCTGCTGGACGACCCAGCGTTGGTCGCCGAGGCTGGGGCTGCGTATGGCAGTGACCCACCGCGGTGGAAGGGTTACGGATTTAGCACCTTGCGGATTTTAGTACAATCCCAGAGCGTGTGATTTAATGTGGCAACCTCAATACGGCATACCTTGCATATTTTCGTCGGATATATATTGCGGTATAGTTTGTTCATCAGGGAGGGGTCAGGATACGTGTACGTCTGCAGCTGTCATATTCCTTCTGACATATACAAAATGCATCACCACCGCTGAAGGAAGAGACAAAAGAGTTCCCCGTGGTATTCCCGCACCATTAAGTATTTCAACAAGCTCAGTTGTCTAAGGAGCACTTATAAGCCACAGTACCACAGCAGCCACTTTTATCCCCCATTCTCTTTCGTGACAGTAAGATGTAGTCCTATACTGAGTAAAAACAACTAACAAAATCACATTGACGTTTCGTCCCTTACTCAGGTGGCATCCTCACTATACACTGGCCACAAATGTGAGCGGAGGTTTAGGAGTCAGCTGTTCTCATACATCCTCGTAGACGTCCTCGTAGACGGTAAAGGGTTGCTGCGGCAAGCCGATGCGTCCCCAGCCATTGTTACCGAGCCAACGCCGGCGCATTGTTTAGTTTGAACCTACACCCCATCGTCTGGCAGTAAGACTTTGATCTGGTTGAGTTGGTTCATGGCAACAGGAAGGTGCAGTGTGACTGAAACAATGGACGAAGAATACACAGCGCACACAAGCGCTTACTTATAACTAGATTTATTTGACATTAGAATAGCCTGATATATACGCATAAACATGACAAATAGCACATCATTGTTCACACAAAATTGGTGATTTATTAAGCAAAGTACACCAACAACATTACTTTTTTTTTCTCTCTCTCTCTCTCTGCAAGAGCCATTTTGGGTTTCATGAATTGGCAACTTTGGGTAAATGGCCTTTCGAAAAGAAAGAAAGAAAGAAAGAAAGAAAGAAGGAAAGAATGAAGTCATGGTGTTGGCATATATTGCCTCATAAACCACATACGATCATATCTGATTGAAGACAATTCATTTGTCAAGTTATGGGGCTATCTTGGTGCTGAATGAATGCAGTTATAAGAAAGCGATCGCTTGTTTTGTGAAGTCTTCATTCATTGTTTCAGCCACAATGTGCCTTCCTATTGTGTAGCAGTATTTCGTTGAGATGAAGTAGACTATTTACAATCGTTAACTCACCTTGCTTGTGGAATACTACTGTATTTCGTCTGCTCAAGTGCAGAGTAGTGAATTGGACAGTCGTCTAGTTGACCTACTTCTAATACTTTTCCTTGCCTATCTCAGCAATACACAGTTTTCATCTATTGCACATCTTCCGTTGATAACGCACGTATTTACGTGAACGAGGTCTTCTGCTTCCTCGCTATAGGCGTTGCGTCATCCATGTGCGAGTTCACATATCATATGTGGTCCATACTGTCGCAGGACAGCCGTCCTCAGCCGTTCGACTTCGGCTACAACGTTCAGGACGAGTTCGGCAACAACCAGTTCCGCCAGGAGAAAGGTGACGAGTCCGGTTCGGTGCAAGGGGCGTACGGTTACACGGACAGCTACGGCGTCTACCGCAAGGTGCATTACGTGGCCGACCAGAACGGATTCCGAGCGGACATCAAGACCAACGAGCCTGGCGTCAAGCAGGAGAACCCGGCCGACGTGCAGCTCATAGTCGAGTCACCGCCGCAGGGCGTGCTCCAGCAGGCCCTGACAGGCTCAAGGTCCGCGGGCTTCGCCAAGCTCCCTGCTGTGGCGGCGCCCGGCCAACCGAGATTCCCGTCGGGCCTGAATGCGTGAAATGCTCCTGATACGAGCACGCGGAAGCTGCCTCCACGCACGCGTAGGCAGCCGGGTTCACTTCACTAGACGTGGAGTTGATCTGCGCGGGTGCATACAAAAGTCAGTCGGAGATTCAACTCAAGTGGAGACTTTCATTTTGTGATGCAGTTACTTGCACTGCTCTTGCTAACGTGGGACAGGGGGGAAACGGACACGACAGTCCTCTCATGCGCCACGGTCTTGAGAAGAATGCAAGTAACCGTAGCATGAAACCCTATGAACTAGCTCAAACCAATACCCTTCACCTTGTGTTATGTGCAGCGCTCACGTTAATAACGGTGGCCTATATGCACGAAAGCGCACAGGGCAATGATAGCAACTGCTACTCAAAGCGTGGGGCTCTACACTTGTCATTGCTATAGCAACTAAATAGTATATATCCATCTTTTGTTCTATTATTTTTTTTGTTTTCTAGGTCATTGCTAGTGCAGACTCCGTAGACCAAGGTATCACGGTAATATCAATTTAGCGTCGAATGAAATACCGCAAAGCGTGAGCACTCTGCCAGTAGGTTTTCATTTACTTTCACAAGCCTCACAGCTGAGGTTTCGTTCCCAAAAGATCTCTACGCACTCGAATGCATAGAAGTCACGTGCGCCCTAAGGCACATATGTATTCGATAAGTCCTCAATAAATTTATTTGAAATCCCAGTTAAATCATTGTATGTCTTGTGGGAAAGAAGATACAACAGACGTGGTCAGCAGGAAATGTATCAGGAAATTTAAAAAAGACCGATGTGCAATTCAGCTTGTTACGTATTTGCGCACTGCTTAAAAGATGAACACTTGAAATAAAGGACTGGACGGACACAAGCCTGAAAGGGGCTTTTACGGCACCCCGTGAGTTGTCGGCTCTCTACAAAGTAGAAGAGACAAATGTGAAGGAAACAAGTGCGTGCACAACTATCCACAGAAAAGTTCGTTGATTGCGTTGAAAAAGTGGTGTACGTGATTCCACTGACATCTGGAAAAAAATTACGTAGGCCAGATGGGCAGGTGCCTATAAACAAAAGACTGCGAGAGCACTACACCAATGTGCATAAATCGGCGCAAGGCCACCTAGGCTTGTATTGTCAAGGTTGCGGACGCCAGCCGGATTTCCGTAAAACTAAGGTGGTAGCAATAGGCACAATAATGAGATGACGTGCGAAATAATTGAGGCATTCGAGATTATCCGCCGGGGAGATGACTGCGTCAATATGGCTTCTTTGACACTGATGCCGAAAGAAATTATGTATCGTAACCCACAATGCAAGATGTGTGAGAAGTGCGTGTTACCTCGACACGACTGGTCATTTGAATTGTACTGCTTGAAATTTTTTGTAATTCATTTTTGTAAAATGTTTTGTAACCATTAAACACGATTGCATAGAAGCATGATGTGTCTGTCCAATAAACTGGGTTGAAAGTTTGCGCTTGTGTCCGTCTAGTCCTTCATCTTAAATGTTCGTCCTCTAAGCAGTGCGCAATAACGCAAAAATGAAGAAGTACCAACTTTCACAAGTTTCACAAGTTTCGTGCTTCGTCTATAGTATATCTTCCCGACTAAAATGGCGATAACAAGCGTGTTGCTGAAACTTGTAAAATGGCTTGTCAGCATAGACGTACGCAAGCGTCATTGCTACTTTCACGTGACTGTTTTCTGCTGGAGGCAAACAAGCCACATTTTAAGTTCAATAATCTGAAAACACCTTCCGAGAATGTTTATTTCTCGTAGATTTGTAGAAGCCAAGCTGGGAAAGCGTAATGATGCATGTGTGTGATGCGTTTTTTTTTTTTGGTTTGATGCTCCAATCTCTATTCACACTTCAAATGTCAATATTACCTCACCTTTGTAATATATGTTGCGCAACAATATATATGCCTCACGTAGTGGCCGTACAACCACTCACCTTAAATTATAATTCTTACGAGCTCTCTGGTGTCAACAAGCTTGTGGTGCAGCGGGCTTGGCACGTATGCATTATAATGTGCATATTTCCCAATACAACGAACGAAGCGTCTAAGGACGAACACAAACTTTACGGTGAACATGTGTCCCCTGTTATTATTCTCCATGCATGAAACAAAAGGAAAGAAGTAAGGTATATGAGTGCTGCTCCAGTGTGATACCACTCGAAACTAGCTGTACGCTACCGACAGACGAAGCGACTTCAGGCATAGCCACATCGCGACGAGTTCGTACTACCGCAGAAATGAAACATTCCTAAGGTGCGTACCGATTTCCAAGCCTCGCTAGGCGCATTATGCAATGGGCAACTTGTTTTCCCGCGTCTGTACGGCGTTCCGAGCTGCCGTATTATGACAGGGCACGGTATACCTCACGCAGAGCCGCGTCGGTAGACACGTCACTCATGGACACCAAAATAACAATAATAATAAAAGTGACGTGATAGGCCAAGTCACGCCTTTTTCCCACTCCGTCTTGTATGCGGCCAACGCTTGTCTGGAAAAAGGAGCTTGTACGCTGTCTCGGATATTTCACATGAGCTCCCGATGTCTTGACGTTGTTTTATTTCTTTGCTGCTTGTTTTTTATATCTTTCTTTTCTTCGTGAAGCTTTTACTCCATGAGCCGGCTGTGCCACAAGACGTCTTATGTGTTCCGCAAGTTTGCCGTCGCTTTTGTATTTGTCTGTTGTACGTGCACGTCATTCTTTTCCTTTTTGATATACTTTTATACTTGCTGGTGTCTCGTAGATTTCGTGATGTCGGGATCAATAAACAATATTTCTTTAGGTCTGCCGTCATGCCCTAACGTCTTCCATCACCCTTTTCAATATTTACAAGCATGAGTGGTACACGCCAAAAAATAAGATATTAATCGTGGCTCTTGTTGGAAATCAATATAACAACCGCACGAACGAGCACTCACGGGTGGTATTTGCGCATAAAAGGGATAAAGCCGCTTGGTGTCACGTTTTAATCGGCAGCAAGTACTGATCTGCCTGTTAGTGATAGCAAACTTTCTTTTACATTGAATAGTAAGTATAGCGAGTGCCCTTGTCTGAATATTTTTACAAACTCTGTCTCTCGCTGTATCTTCGAAATGCAAGAACATATATGCTCTTAGATTTAGGTGCATGCATGTTAAAGATCCAATGGTGGTCAACATTGAACTTGAGTAGCCCTCTCAGTAGTGCTTCGAAATTACATTACAACTTTAGCACATCAAACTAGAAGCTTATTTTTTTTCTCTTTGTGTAGAGTAGAATGGCAAAGAACATTATTATGAATAAGAATATGCAGCCTGACACGCCGAACAATAAAACCTTTGGTAACTTCGCCATATGGCGTCTCTCAAACGCACACTAAAAGCGCAATAGACGAGCGTTAGATAATACAGCACTACAAAAAGCCTTCTTACTCCAGTGCAACAACTGCTCCTAAATTTTTACTAATACGACTGCTTACTCATACTCATATACAAAACTCCAATCTATATATATTTAAGGTCGAATGCCGTTGCGTAAAACAGTAAGGAGTCTTATTTGGTTCGAACATGTAAAGGAGATAAGTGAGATCAACAGACAGGTACTGAGAAGTGCAAGAAATAAAAGAGGCGTTTCTTTTCATATTCAGGCGTTCATTATCTCAATGCTTGTAATTACGGGCCTCAGACTACTTAACTATGAAAGATTACCAAGGTATCGCATTCTTATCAGCACAAGCATTCACGCGTTCACAAGCACGCACAACCAAACACACGTGCTTGCAAGAAGATGCGGATTAGTATCGTTTTTCTCGCTTTTCCCGTTTCACCAGAGATGCATCTAGTTTTTGCACATGATGTGAAACATCAAGAGGACAGCAAGAGCACGCATCTCGATTAGCGCTAATGCGCCGAGGCTCAGAAGGATCAAATCCTTCGCTCGGCGGTGGACACTCGTGAGCACTGTCTGCGTTATAATACACTGATCCCAATCACCCGGGTGCCAGGCTCTCAGAATGCATTCACCACTGTGGCGTCGCTAAATTTAACACTCAATTATGCACGGCGCGCCCCTGAACCTCTCCCTTTCTTTCTCACTCTCTGTCCGCCAGACATCGCATCAAGCACGCTAATTCGTAGTAGGGAGTGAATGCGTCCGTTCCAGTTCTAACCTGCTCTTAAAGGAAGACTGGTAAACTGAAAAAAAAAACGAAACTATGGCGCGGGGATGATTTCGCTCCTTCCGAGGACTGTCCTCGGTGACCGCATGCTCGTCTGCGCGCCCCTAGCGACGATAACGCGCTAGCCCTCAGTCACAAGGAAGCGGGCCCCTTCCACTTTTCTGTTTTGTCCGGGGGTCGTCTCATTAGGCTAGGACAAAGGAGGGCCCTCTCTTGCGAGAAGCAATTTGCGCCGCTAGGAGAGCTATCGCTTCGAAGTGGTGCGCTCCGTAGAGGCTAATAAGTCGTTCCTCGCGGCCCGCTTCATACACCGTGCTGCACTCGGGAATCCCATTCGCACGCTTTAAGAGGCTTAAGGGCATCCCGCCTCCACGGCCAACCAAAACTCTTCTCGAAAATCTCGTCAACGCGGGTCATCTCTGGGCGCTATACCGTTTAACGCTCGCGTTGTTACTTCCTCATTACGGGAAGCGCGAGACGCTGAGAGCTACAGTTTTTGTCTTGGACCGTTTGCCCTCTCTGCGCGGGACGAGGAACGAAAGCAGGGACACGATGATGGATTGGGTAGATGGCATAGCGTTAAGCGAGGTATAACATGAGCTGGGCACGTAAGGCTACACACAAGTGGCGAATATGTCGTTATGATCATGACGATGGTTAGCCTTCGTTATATAACATCCGCCTGCAGCGTGGAACTAGCCAATTATCGGGTGGGTTGCACATACCAATAATAAAAAAAATAAAGCCAATAAACCGGCATCTGTGAAGGCTAAATTAAGATACGTCACTCCACCGCATGCGAAGCTGACCGGAAGTTTCGTTCCTGTACTTTCTAGAGCATTGCAACACGCGTCAAATAAAACCTGCACAAACTAAAGGTACAAGTGTTGTGCGACGTTTCATTCGGAAATACGTCCAGTTTCCAACTGTGTGTTATCGCTGGAACATTATATACATCAAGAGTCATAGGGGCGGTCAGGCATTTTTTGGCGTCATATGAGAGTGCGGATGTGACCTGATAACAAAAAGGCCTTCAATTTGAGTATTACGGCGTGAGAAGGACGGACGGACGACGCAAATTAAATTCTGATCGCATAGACTTCAAATCACCGTAAAATGGCAAAAGCGTGAATCACTTTTTAAACACAACTAAGCACTGAGACGTAGTTGCTTTGTGGAAAGCATGCTAGCCGTCTACCAATGTATGTCGAGAAAGCGTGCGCGTCAGCTCTCACGACCAGATACGAGTTCGCAGTTGCTACTCTGCCGCACTTTAAAGGACATGGTAGCGTGACGCGTGGACGTGGGAGTTGGATGGCGTCCATACTTCTGAAATATGAAAAAAAAAACTTATTCCATTCATGTGTTGCGATGCACAATTATTCATTATGTACTAAGAAGCTCAATGCGTCGCTTTAAAGAACGTTGGAGGCGTATATAATGGATATTTTCTTCGCTTTGCATAAAGGATAAGTTATCGCTGAAATGCATAGACACGTACACGTATGTGTGTGTGAGAGTTGCGAAGGGTAATAGATAAGCAGAACATGGCGTCAGGCACGATTCCCTTCTCCAAACAACTCAGCTGTCTACGATTTCACTTTGAAGTGCCAACGGAAGGCCAGAAAATAAATAGACACGCATAACCGTACCAAAGATATTTCATACGGAGAGCCTGGACGATTGTTCCGAGAACGGTCACGCGCCGCTATTTCGGCTCGTTTGAGTGAAGCACACGCATCCATACGGCTGCAGTGATGGACTCGGTACGTCAGTAGGATTACATTTCTATTGATCGGCGCCGTTCAATGCGTGGCCAACAGAGGGAAAGGATTGCTATTGGAGGGGAGATGCGGGTGTCGGTCGAATGTATCAGAGCCAAAACGAGACCAGGGGGTCAAGCACTGCCAGGTCCGTCGGCGAGCGGTTAGCTTCCTGGTTTGTCTGGCGGTGCTTACAGGCAGCCAAATCAAACAATAAGAAAAGCCTTCCGCCGAACTCAGGCAGTGCCTTCTTCGCCAGCGGCTTCCCTCATAGCAAATGATGGCTGAAGGTGCTTCCGCTCAGGCTGCGTTGGCCCTTACCTTATAATATTCATCGTTCAGCTGTCCCGCTTCGAATAAACCCGCATGCTGTCTCCCCTGACGTCTGCGGCGCACACCAAGTGCTTTCTGTAATCGAAGCCATACTGCGTTTTGAGAACTGGACTGTGTGCAGAGGATGGTCATAAACCAGCATAAAAAAATTGTTGCGCTTCTCGAGACCACACTCTCCACATATTTATCGCTAGTTGTAGTTAATTACTGCAGTAGTCATGACAGAGTGTCACTGTCAGACACTTTATTCTGTTTATATTCTTGTTCGCGATGGTGATGAGGCTCTTATATAAGGTATTTCAAAAGATTAAAATTTAACTGAATGCCAGCAACACATACATCCCGATTCATATAGTTCACTATAGAAGAAATAGTGGCTTACGTGTGTCCTGTCATGACAAACCGTCTAGAGCTCAGTTTAGGCTATCGTCTAATGACAGCGGAAAATAGCAGCCACGTACACTCAAATAAACACACGCTCCCTTTCTATATCTGCCAATGTAAGGCCATGACCGCATGTCATGCTGACGTCACTAGGTATTCCTGCGCAGAAATGAATCTGCGCAGGGGTATCATGTCCTTCCGAATAGCAGTTGCACATTCATTCTTCACTTGTTGATGCCATATCTGCTGTCTGGTAGGCAACGCCCCGTAACAGTCAATAGAAGTTGTAGCGCTCAATTAGCAGTTTAAACAGCTAAGCGAGTCTGTAGGTTGCATAATTGTAATTAGCGTTGAATGACGGGAACAAGAAAGAGACTTTGACGTGCGTCGCGCGCCATTACATCGTTGTAGTCTTCCTCGCTGGTAAGTTTTGTCGTAATGAGCTCATTCACTTTGCACGTGACTACAGAGCTGGTTCTATAGCCTGTTTACTGCTGCACGCTTTTATTAGCACAGGGGATAAGTTCAGTAGGGGGTCCCGTAGTGTCTTCGCACAGCCTGGCGCAATATATAGATTTCAAACGACAAGCTCCTCCTTGGGCTCGCCGAGGGGCGTTTGCAGGCGCTCAGGCTAGCGGTGCTGATCGACACGCTGGCCTCCTTTTTGACAGCTAATCGCGCAGAAAACCGATCCTCGTTGACCGCTGGAGCGCTATGACGTTTTCTTATTTCGAGCCCGGCTCGGTGTGCGTGTACACATACGGCGCACCTTCGTTCGTGCGTGTGCTTCGCCTGCCAACGTCAGCCGCGACGTGCGTGTGGGTCATGTGCCGCTCTCAGGGTATACGGCAGTGCTACGAAGCTTTATCGGTGTTACGGGGAGCCGAAATTATGCAGTCACAACGCTTCCGTGGCAAGTTGGTTCCTTTTTGAGCCTCGTTCAGAGATAACTAACACTTGCAAGAGCGTCAGCAGTGAGGCCGTGCTAATCTAGAGCCTTAGCCGTAGTTCACGTCAATAAAAACGGCAGATCTACAGTAAAGATGACTAGTAATGGCTGTTATAGCATATTATAAGGTGTCCTATTTAACGTTACTCAGGCTTCAGATCTTTTAACTTTTTTATATTGCCATCTAATCAAGACAAAAAAATTTATCGTGGCTGCAGGGTTCAGATTACCACGGAGGCGTTGTATAACACTGCAATGAGCCATAAAATGGTGACTTAAGAAACCGAGATGAAGGAAGAGATATATTTTTTTACATTGTTGCAGCTGTACACGTGCTCGCGCGACGCTATAACTGCATACCCCAACAATTTGTCAAAGGATACCATATACTCCGCTATTTCTGCGACACTGCCCAGGGCACCGCTACACGACAGCTCCACGAATTTTACAACAGCACCAAGTTACAATAAAGGCGCGCGAGCGTAACTATAATCACACCGTTAGAACTAGAAAACCTGAGCGGGGACTGAAACATATCATTTTCGGCCCAAGACCTGAGCATGACTGTTTTCGTCCTTTTATAGCGATAGCAATTATGTGATCAGTCTTGGCTGCTTTTTTGCCGCCGCCACCATACCCACCGTCATTTACTATATATATATATATATATATATATATATATATATATATATATATATATATATATATATATATATATATATATAAGGACTCAACAAAGAAAGAATTGCAGCATATTCATGAAGTGAATGATGATGAGTGAGGCGAAGTGTCAATTAGTCCGTCCGTGCTTCTGTCTATCCTTTGTGCGTGGGCGCTTATCCTTCGATAGGGAAAATCGTGTGGCTTCGGCTTTCACCGCAACGATTGCGTTAGCCACCGGACCCATAGAGGTCACTTCGCCCTTCACACGGGCCCCGTTTGCGAAATGAGCACGCTTTTCATACGCAGAGAAGTATAACAACTGTGACACTTGTTAGTTTGCACTCATGTCTGCTTGTGATTACGTTTCGTGTGTCGTTTTCGTTTAAACAGAGCATTAAGTGTCGAGTGGTAAATGTTGTTAGTTTGCTCTCGTCCTGTGTATATCGTGTTCGTGCGTCATCTGTGCGTGAACAGTGCGCTGCACGCGTTTCGATCTGCTTGCCGTTCTCAGCGTTACATTCCAAGTTGTTGCTGTCACATTTGTTGCTTCACCCTTGCGGCGAAATTGTGACTATTTTTCTTAAGTATATTTATTAGCTACACAGCATGACTAGTCTAAAGCATTTTGTTTTCGTGAGGCAGCACCCGTGGTCTCCATGTGTTGATACGCAACCACGAAAAAAAAACTATGACATCGGAATCGTCGTCTAGATTTTAATCATCTTAGGGTTATCGATATGGTCAGGGTATTGCAATAATAGTGTCAACTGCCCTCCGGAAATGACCCTCATGCATGGGAAAGGTCTTCTTTCAAATATCGGTTTTTGCTTACATTTCATACAGCCCATCCAGCCACCCCTCCCTCCCTCCCGCTCTTATACCTTAGTCCCTTGTGCCTGTGGCCCGTTAGCTGAAGTGCACCTGAGCTGGAAAATTACGCCGTAGTCTCATAGCCATTACTGTTTGCGAGCAAAAAAAAAGTATAGGATCAAAATCTTTCGTATTCTAACCCCTTTGTAACTTACTAAGAAAAGTGCTGCACACTTGCAGTATACGTAGGTGATGAAATGATTCTATAATTCTTTTTTTTCTACAATGCGTACCTGCTTATTAAAAACAAAAAATCGCTTGTTATATGTAATCGGTGCTGGAGTATATTTTATGCTCACTCCCGTGACTATAGGAATTAATCTCGGACGACTCCTTTAATCGAATCCATGGCTGTAGCGACATTATGTATTTGTGTGGCGACTGCTTGTTATTTCAAGCTTCAATGTTTCCTTTTATCTCACTGCCCAGCTCGTGCTTCTCGGTTACAATCCCATCATAACGACTGTATTTGAAGTGGCATCAAATGTAAAGAGCAGGCCATGTGCTTAGATTCTGATGCAAAAAAAAAAAAGAAATAGTAGTCTTAATAAATCCGAAGCTCACGGCGCACCTCATTCAGGCTTTCGGCTTGTGAAACTCCAGAAATTTTTACAGTGATCTTGCATATGGTGACTATCTGACGGATTGCGCCCGTGGCATAAATTAAGACAAACGTATAGTTATTTTCGGATATATAGCATCCGTAAAAGAATTTTCGGTGTCGTTGTCGCCCTTGTGACCATGGATACCTAATAGCGTAAAGGTAGCGCAAAAATACAAAGATGAGTGAGTGAACACCACAAGCCTTTACAACTGAAAGCTTTACTGCATTCTTACAGGAAAAGGAAGCGATACTACTCAAAGAAAGGCGGCAGATTAGTTTTTTTTTTCTTGAGGGGGGGGGGGGGGGAGGTGTTGGAGGTTGTGTGTTCTTGTTCTATATTTTTCGCCAGTTTGCCCTGGCCATGATGCGCATGCGTGGTAATTAGTCGAGCATCAAGTTGAAATACATATTTTCTGCTCAAATAATAAATCTCTTACTGGTGAGTAAGCGCATGTAGTGCTCGCTTTCATCTGGTTGCGCTACTTCTACGTCATTATACATAAGTATCAACCGGCTCGCCTCTCCATTTTGCTTCACGGATACCTTTTTCACAGGTGCCGCGATACAGCGAGGCGGCAATTCCTACCAATCATCGTGCCCCTTTGTCTTGTGACGCAGACATTGCACTAGCGCTGTTATCAGCAGTTGCCCCTTTGGGCTCGCCGTGTGACAGACACTCGCTGTTCACTCGGAGAAACAACGACGACCACTGAAGGAGCACCTGCGAGCACAGAAGCGGTAATCAGTGCGAGTGCCACACGAAGCCGCAGAACTGCTGTCCTCGGTAAGCTTCCACGCTTGTCTCCAGTCCCATCAATTTTTCGTAAAGCCGAATCTTCAATGTTTTTTATCATTAGCCATTGCAGCAGGCTAGATATACTCCCCGCTCTGAAGTGAATCCAAAGCTACCTGAGGAACGGTTTTCTTTTTCGTTTGCGTAGTCGTAAAACATGTTATAATTCAGTCTATGATGGCAGCCTAATACAAGGCTTTTTTTTTCGAAGTTATCATTCTGCTAAAGGCTTATAAAACCTCGCATCAATCGTTGTCTAGTGCACTGGGCCGCTAACCTGCAAATCGCTGATTTAATCCCGGCTACGGCGACTACATTTTTGATGGAGGCGAAAATGCTGTCGGCCCATGTGCTCAGACATGGGTGCAAGACCCCAGGTATTCGAAATTTGCGGAGACCGTCACTAAGACATCTGTCGTAATCATGTGGTGATTTCGGGACGTTAAACATTACATATCAATCAATCTATTCTCAAGTCACGCTTCATTCTGTCTTGTTCTTGAAGTGTGATATGAATTGTAGCGCATTTATTACGCCTGGAAGAAATTTTAGCGTTGCTTTGGATCTTTGAAGTTGCGATATATGGCGTCAATTAAGACCTGCACATTGAATGTGGCTCCAGATGAAGATTCATCTATCGCATCTATTTCGCTTGCGTGCTCTATACAAGACACCAGCAAATCACAAAGGCAAATCTACGAACGTGGCTGAGCTATCGCAATATAGGACGCTCAGAAATAGCGCAACGCTTGTGTATAAACGAGAGTGCATTCAGAATACAGGAAAATCATCGCGCAAAGGAGAAATTATCACAATTTTCCTGCGTATATTTTTCCTCGTACACGATGCGGCTTTACGAGCAGATAAATGCACCGTTATATGAGGATGCAGACATCAGGAAAGCGCGTGAGGTTTTCCATCAGCGGCAGCTCAACTTCTCACACGTCAATAGAGAGCTTTAGAATAGCGCACGTGCACCAGGTTAGCGTTCGTTGCGGTCGCCTGCTATTTCCGTCACTCAACGTGGACCCGCAAGAGCATCGTAGGACGCATGTGCATCGGTGAACGCAAAGCTTTGCGTAAGCTATTCTAAAACTACTTAATAGGGAGTTTTATAATAACGTTTGCAGACGCTGCGGGCGTTGCGGGCATAGCGGGTGTCATGTGAGTTTTAGAATATCGTTTGCCACCCCTAGGGAAAGGTTTAGGGACTTTCGCCCCGACCGCAAACACAAATGCACGGAAGCTACTCACAGCACTTTGCGGGCCTCACAGGCCACGATCGCCGCACGCTATTTCGGATTTTCTGCGTGCGGGCCACGAACGCGGACGGCGACTCGCGTTACGACGCGTGCGAAGTGGCAGTGACTACACCGCAAGGGCTCGTGGTGCACTATTCTAAAACTCCTTATTAGGGAGTTTTAGTGCTGGGTGCCCAAGCGGCTTGCGTACGCAGGACGTTGGGGCGGCGGTATTGCGCATGCGCGAAACCCCAAACAGATGCGTCGCAAGATCGCCGGGGTGATGGGGCCATGCGTCCGCGCGGTCCACCTTCGCAAGAATTCACGGTATCCGCACTGCAAATACTCTAACCGTCGAGTTAAAATAAGCCAAAGTGCGAGCACTTATAGCGATTACATGGTTTCAGCCAGATTTCCCAAGCTAGAACGGCCTGGAACATAGAAACTAAAAGACATATGCCAGCCACCAACCAGCTGAATAGGTGGCGCCACCTAGCGTGGCGATAGTGAAACAGACAATCACAACTTTGTTTTTGCAGAAACATTGTGCATTGTACATCTGGTGCAAAAACTGCGCAGCGACAATACTACAAATGAGTAACTTTTTTATTCATTTTCACTTCAAAAACATTACGCGTAAGCTAACATGTTTATGACTGCGGTTGCACGAAGTGTCACAAATGTCGACACTGTCGTTACAATAACCTTCTATTTCACTTTTTTGCGTATACCAGATTACTGTACACAATAAAAAAAAGTGTCCTGATCACTACGTATGTTTAATTTAACATTTTAAATCATGCGACCGTATGCGAGCGCGTGTGAACTTCGTGCGGCTTGCGTTTGCGTGCGTGCCACCGTGGCGCCAACTAAAAGGCATTCCGGTTGGGTATGGGTTGGGCACGCAACAACGCGCGCACCCAAGCCCGCAAGGCCCCACGAGAATGCGTACCCAGCGCTAAAACTCCCTATTGAATAGGATTATTAGTTTGCCGCTAAACCAAATTTTGTCGCACTCTCGCATACTCGCCCTATGCCCACCTAATCAGCCCTGCGGGCAGCCCGAGCTGTGAGCGCTGCCAAGTTCGCGAAACTTTAGCTCATATATTTTTTGACTATCCATTTTGTGACTGTAAACTACAAATGCCCGTGAAGTAAAAAAAAAACCACGTGACAAACACGCTCGCACGCCAGTGCGAACGATGATTTTAGTGCACTCTAACGTTCTGTGTACGAAGGACCATAGCAGTTACCTTATTGCTCTGTCTATATAGACAGGGCCACAACAATGGTGGTGGCTTTGCGATAAACACATTTTGCTATCAGCCGCAAAAGTGTTGACCACTGTGACTGCTTATCGCTTTCACAAACCGATGCGAGGGAAGGGTATCACTCGTACGCGGAACGTTAGGGAGCACCAGAATCACGGTTGAATGTAGGCCCGCCAGTGGGTTAGTCACGTGGTATTTTTAAAGACCATAGTCTTTCTTGGGGACCTTGAACGCAAAAATTTTGGTCTGGCTGTCTGCCTGTCTGTCCGTCTGTCTTTACATTTGTCTGTTTGTCCACTCTTAACGGCACCGGGTAGTTGAAACGGCCGACCCCATGCAGCGCCAACCAATGTTGCTCAAGGTTTATTAGCGTTCATACTTGTGCAATTGATTCATTGAATTGTCAATCAAAAAGCAATCATTGCGCTTGTCTGGGGCACCATAACAACACGTATATAACCTGCATGTGCGTCTTTTTTCTAGAAAAAGCATACATAAGTAATTTTAAGGACCGTAGCGCTTATCACGCTGCGCTGACCATGCAACGCTTGCACGAAAAGGTGAGTGTTTCCAACGCTTTGCTAAGACGAGACGGTGGTGGCACCTAACCGTCATCTCGCGTTCTACACCTTATCACCTCTGAGACAGGCGCGTACACCCGTCTCTGAGCCACTCGCTTCGTTTTCCAAGAAAACTGTCAGATGGCGCTCATGTCTCACGTGTGACGTGACTTGATGCACTCGTTCGCCTCCGCTGCTCGCTCGAGGCACTCTAACGCAGCGTCTCCAGAATATCATTCACCAATTTTCTTGCACAGAACATCAAATAAGGGTTTTGTTCACTCTCTCCACACGCAACACTATCGTCTTTCGACGAAATTTGCAGATTAACATGCAGATACGGGGTGAATTTTTTTATATTTCGCACGCATTTGTAGTTAGCAGAAAAACAATTATAATTAACAGATATTAAGATGAAAATTGTCTAATCGGACGTTTTGCAAACCGATCTTCAGATTTCTCATTGGAATTTTTTATCCATCTTCGTTCCTTCAAAAGTTAGTTAATTAAACAGATCTAATTAAACAATCATTTAGAGCACAAAGAAACTGTGCGACTAACCCTAGGCAATGGTAAGCAACATGCATTTGGTCGCGTCGTAATTGCGAGTGTTGGCATATTTTTAAACTCTGGCTAAATACAGCTCCTGTATGAGACGCAAGGTTTGAAAGCATCGGACGAATACCACTCAGTGAAAGCTATATTTTGTCAGCAATGAGTGACCAAACAATGTCAAAAACGACTACAAGGGCTCTTTTAGACTTCATCAAAAGCACCGGACTACATTCTAGGCTGTAGGGTGCTATTCAAAGTGCACATGGCTACTGTACATACACACCGCCTCTTCCTGTCCCCTACATCATCCTTCAGCCCTCTTTCCTTCCCTCTTCTCTTATTCCCTGTGTAGAGTAGCAGGCTAGAGCGAACTAGCTCAGGCCGACCTCTCTGCATTGTAAAAAATTCTCTCTGTCTCGCTCGGCCCACTGCGGTGGTTAGTGGCTAAGGTACTGGGCTGATGACCCGCCGGTCGCTGGTTCGAATCCCGGCTGCGGCGGCTGCCTTTTAGGTGGAAGCGGAAATGTTGTAGGCCCGTATGCTCAGATTTGGGTGCACGGTAAAGAACCCAAGGTGGTCGTGATTTCCGGAGCCCTCCACTATGGCACCTCTCATAATGATATGGTGGTTTTGGGACAATAAACCCCACATATCAATCAATCGATCAATCTCTCTCTCTCTCTCTCTCTCTGCCGACAAAGTAGACGAAAATAATTTTATTCCGGCGTAAAGGGTGTGTAGCCTAATGATATCATTAGTATTATAAAATATTATTAGGATACTGTTTGTGTTTACTGTGCGATGTGATTCTATGGTAAAGAGCACGAGATGGTCGAAATTTGCGGAACTCTCCACTACGCCACCCCACATATTCACATCGTTGTTTTGTGACGTAAGACCCAATATATTATTATTAGGACGCTGTTTGTTCTGTTGTTTTTCACGGAGACGTAATATCCACTGTGGCGTGTAGTGTTTATTTTGCTTGATTGCATACCCGCCATGGTGGTATAGTAGGTGTGATTAGATACCAGATTATTGGCAAATTCTATTTCGTTTATTGCCTTCCTATCATCAATATGATATATGAGCATGACTTAGAGGGTAAGGAGGGCTTATATAGTGTTTTTATAAAACCTATAAATGCCTATTTTGGACATTTGTGCGTAAACATGATTAAGTGCCTATACACGCCTATTTTCAAAATCCACGCCAATATCTGAACACTACTTAATCTAAAATATTGCATTCGAGTACGATTGGTACAATTGGAGATCGTTATACAAGTCACCAGCCAAATTTAGCTGTCCGACCTCTACGGGGTGCAACCTGTACTCCATCCTAGAAGTTCCATTCTGCGCTTTCAAGCCTGCAAGGCCCTTAGCGAATAGGAAAGCCGATTAGTCTCTACAGAAGTATTCATCCCCGTCGCGTCGTCTGCTCGGAATCTCTCCGACGTCTGTTCGCGCACGTAAGGAGCAGGATGTGCTTTGTGCACCCGCAGGACGATGGAGAACTGAAGGTCGTTTCACATGACACAAAAAGTAGCGTTTTTCAGGCTGCGAAGCCGCTCGCAGCGAAAAAAAAAAGGCAGTTCGCTACTGCCGCAGCGGTCCGCGGCGAGCTTCCAACATGTTGGAAATTTTCGCTCTGATCGCCGCGGCGGGAGTGATTTTGGTAGGGACCCGTCGAAATAGGGCTGGTCCGCCCAAGCCGTCGAAATAAAGTCGACGTGTTTGTTTTGGTAATGGCTGATGCTGTGCATTTTAAAATGAATTCAGACTGGAAAGTGTTCTTAAATGACAAAACAAGCAAGCCCTTCGTTACAGTTCACGGTAACTTCATGATATCAAAATGCACATATTATTACATTACATTCGTGTCTGTCACAATGAGTGGTGGAAAGAACTCACCACTCCAGTTGCAGAGCGAAAATCGTGGACCGTTCGTGGTCCATGTGAAACGAAACCGCCATTAGCGACGGTTGCGAACAGAGCGATTGGAGCGAACGGAACGATTTTTTTCGCTGCAATCGCGGCATGTGCAACAGCCTTAATGCGAAACCGTGCATGTAATGTCATCAGGAAAAAGCAGGGTGTAGGTAGAAAAAAATGGCATCATATCCACGGGGTGAAAAATGGAGAGTGGGGCGAAGCATCCGTCCATCCATTCGTTCTTGCTTCCGTCCGTTCATGCGTCTGTCGGCGTGACCGTCCGTGCGTCCATCCGCTCGGCCGTGCGTGCTTCTGTTAGTGCATCCGCATGTCCATACGTGCATCCGTCCCTGCGTTCGTCCACGCATCCTCCCCTGCGTCCGTTCATGCGTCCATCCATCCGTGCAGCCGTCCATGCATCTGTCTGTGTGTCCATTCATCCATCTAGTGAACACTCCAAGTACCACCATCTCGCATCTTTTCATCATATATTTCGCATATAAAACCGCCACCATCCAGCGGACATTCCAAGGACTAAACGAGAGGTGGCACACGCACACTTTCTTACAGCTTGCGCTTCGTGTCTACTTCCCACCTTTGACCACCTCGAGTTCATGATATATACTAGTTCACTGTATTCATGACACTGCGGCCCAACGCTCGCTAAACCTTTCTAAAACCAAGGAGGTTACGCCCAACGAGTATGACGTAGCAACCCTTTCTTGTCAGATAGTGCTCAATGTACATGCTAATGGGTGCTAATAAGGACTTAGAGACAGGAGAATTCGGCTTTTAAATAACACGCACGCTGAAAATTTTTTAATTGTTGAACAGCGCACAGGAGAAATCTCCTACAGACACCACCTTGCAGGTCAAAACGTAAGACTGGTTGCGCACTACGATGAGGGACGAACGGGTGCCGCTTTAAAGAGCTTCGCCCCCTAAAACAGATGTCCACGTGTTTTTTTTTTTTTCATGATTTACTTCTTCAAGGGTGCTTCACGAGGTCACATAACAAATTTTTGTTACACTGAAAGTTGTTGCACGCGCAGCTTTGTACCACAAGAATTTTCTAATCGGATCATAACGAGCCGTCAAAGTATGATGCCAGGGTTTGAGCTTGAAACGTTTGCCAGTCGCCCGGTGTAGAGTTGACAAGCCAAATTCGTTCCCTGCACTCTTCGGTATCGGAGCAACTCGAAGCTGGAAAATCACACGACGCAGATGCATCTGCACGTCATGCTCACTCAAGATGACCCACGCATGACATGCCCAAGTCGTTTCGGCGTTATCTGTGTTGTACATGCCGCTGGTTTTTGTGG
Organism: Rhipicephalus microplus; assembly: GCF_013339725.1. NCBI lineage: Eukaryota > Metazoa > Arthropoda > Arachnida > Ixodida > Ixodidae > Rhipicephalus > Rhipicephalus microplus. The sequence goes on along the minus strand of NC_051171.1, from coordinate 163,307,524 downwards.
AATTAATCCTTCTATGAGCACAGTTTTGGAGAAGCTGGAATGAATCATGTATCCTTACAGGCGAAAAGCGATGACAGACAGTCAAGGTGGCCAACGCATTTCATCAAATTCGGACCAATTAACCCAACACCCCTGGCCCCGAGGAGAAGAATAAACGTCACAGAAACTAGCATGTTCAGGTTTCCGGGCTTAACCGTCCCATGAGATGATGTCAAAGCCTTGCCTCGACATCCAGAGGCGCAGTACATATTTTCATGGAACATTTGATGACCAGGACTAAGGGCGAATCCGCCATAGTGGCATTATGCATGCACTGCTAAGCAAAAGCGGGGGTTCTATTCCCGGCCATGGCGATTTCGTTTCGACGGAAGTGACATGTAAACAACACAAGTTTACGTTTTTTTATCTTGTGTGTACACAGGCCTACGATTCTGGCTAGTCTGTATTGTATAAGCTAGCGGGGCCACCGATTACTATGCATGCTCAGATAAACTTCATTATTCCTTTTTTCTCACCGTTGGGGTCGCTTTCGGGTAATATTCAATGCTTGTGCTTTCCGTACACAACCACTTCTGAAGATATTTGCATGTATAACTTCTTGCGGCGCAATAAAGTTCAGCAATTTGTGCTAACCACCGCAAGCCCATAGTCACTTAAAGACCACGGGGGTCATGATCATGCACCTTCTTCCACCTAACGTATGCTTCGAATTGTATGACGTTGAAAAGAAGGTGCAAATTGGGACTTCAATTAGATTTTCTAAATAAAAGTGTTCCATGTGCTTGCCCCACCGCGGTGGTCTAGTGGCTAAGGTACTCGGCTGCTGACCCGCAGGTTGCGGGATCGAATCCCGGCTGCGGCGGCTGCATTTCCGATGGAGGCGGAAATGTTGTAGGCCTGTGTGCTCAGACTTGGGTACACGTTAAAGAACCCCAGGTGGTGGAAATTTCCGGAGCCCTCCACTACGGTGTCTCTCATAATCATATGGCGGTTTGGGGACGTTAAACCCCTCATATCAATCAAATCAAATTATGTTCCATATGCTTCCGTACACCAGCTGATGTATATTTCATTTCCTGCAGATTTAGCGCACAGGTGAATGTACACCGGCCTACACTCTTTTGAGCCGAGCAATGTTTTTCATCACTCTCTCTCAATAGGTCTAAAAAGATGTGATTCGAATGTTCCTTCTACAGGTGCTCTGTGGTGACACAGTTCTCTAATTATCGATAGTCCGCGAACCCTCTTGGCGCAGGGTAGCCGACCAGGCAGTAAAGTGGGACGCAGAAGTTCAGTAACTTAAATAATATTTATTGCACAAGGTTCCAGAAGCACACTCAAGAACTCAGACAGATGACCCAGCCACACAGCGAGTGAGGGACAGACGCAAGTCTCATTTACAAAACACGCATTCATGTACAGAAGTGAAAATACAACGCACTGACGCAGAACACAGTTTGGCAGTTCTCCTGTCTACAGCAGCCCATCCCGTATAGTGTAAGAACGTCGAGTATTGAACTGACAACAGATGCCGCTCCCTTGCCCATTGGCGCAAGCGCCTACAACGACAGGTAATAACATCGAAACAACAAACAGCACAGATGCACACTTCCCATATGTTAAAGTAAACGAGAAAAGCTGTAAGCAAGAAAGTGCACTCATACTAAAAGCCACTAGCCACACCACACTAATGCACGATGAACATGGTGATGGGTCAATAGGACAGAGAGCTTGCTTCCCGAAAACTCTACCAAACACACGCTAGAATAAAATCGCCCAAGACGAACCCACAAACGAACAACGATGAAGGCAGTGTAATGCCTCGCTGTCGTTACCAGGAAACAAAAACAGCAGCGCATGCCCACAGCACGCCCAGAACTGTCCCGATGGAAAAGCATTATTCTCTTCTCGGGAGCCAGCTCAACCGAGCAAAAGGCAGGCTTGCAAAAAAGCTTCTGTTAAGACCTAGACGTGCAAAAAGCATCGTCTCATGCCTTGCCATTTGTTATTAGCAATCACAGTACAACAAAGCTAGAACTCACCCCCTCCACACCAAACACGGCACACAACACACACAGATTTACAAGTGCAAAGTCCTCGAGAATCGGTGAAAGCATGAAGCCCCACAGCTCACCATCTACGGTACACCAACACACTCAACTTTTTTTCTGTTCCCAAAAGTATGCGTTAGCACCCAACGGCTTTAGTTCCACAACTCACCGCGCGCTCATAAAAGTTGGACGTTCTCGTATCTCTGAATCATCTATCATGTCATATTCGCCAAAACAGGTCTAGTAAATGGAAGCTCCGTCAGATTGTAAGGAGACAAGCTTTAACAACAGGTGTGCTCGTTAGTGGCGCGGCAGCTAGAGTATTTTTCTCTCACATTTTGCTAGAAACAATCACAGTAATAAGCATAAGAGGTGTTTTAGTTGCCGTTGGGTGTCACAAACTGCACCCTTTAGGTTGTTAAAAAGCTTCCGTATGCGGCAGCGGTTATAATATCTTAAGGGGCACTAGTACTTCCAGGGGCCACTTCCGCCTCCGGCACCACCTGCTCCGCTGCTGTATCCGCCAGAGCTTCCGCCGTATTTCCCAGCAGAGCCTCCGTATCCGCCAGCACCACTACCGTATCCTCCGGCACCTCCGCCAAATTTACCGGCTCCGTATCCACCCGCACCTCCGCCATAACCACCGGCTCCGCCATGGTGGCCTCCAGCGCCGCCGCCGGCACCACCGTGGTGCCCTCCTCCGGTGCCGCCATGGTGACCTCCGCCATATCCACCGGCTCCACCCGCACTTCCGTATCCGCCTGCTCCGCCTGCACCGCCGTATCCACCTGCTCCACCTGCACCACCGTATCCACCTGCTCCGCCCGCACCACCGTATCCACCTGCTCCGCCATATCCACCTCCACCGCGGGCTCCAGCGTACTGGCTGACGACGCCTGCGGGTGGCTGCTCGACGACAAACTCGGCGTCAGCGGGACTGGCTGGTCCCACTCCCGGCTCGTTGGTCTTGACGACGGCACGGAATCCATTCTGGTCAGCAACGTAACTGACTTGGCGGTAGATGCCATTGGTGTCGGTGTAGCCATAGCTGCCCTTGACAGTGCCGCTGCCATCTCCACTCTCCTGGCGGTTCTGGCTGTTACCGTACTCGTCCTTCACGTCGTAGCCGAAGTTGTACGGGGTGGGCTGGCCCTGTATGCATACCAGGGACAGCACTGTCAAGTTGTTCTTGGACGTTTGCAATTCGTGAGTGAGGACTCACTTCTGACTTGTTCATGTTAATAATGTTTTCAACTAGTGTCTAATTGTGTGTAGACCTGCTTCATTTTCAAGTACAAAAATGAACTCACATAGTCACCACCTCCTCCATAGCCGCCAGCGCCTCCTCCATATCCGCCAGCTCCACCACCATAACCACCGGCCCCTCCACGGGAACCACCGTAGCCGCCTGCACCTCCAGCGCCGCCATATCCACCGCCACCAAGACCACCTCCTCCACCATGGTGGCCACCTCCTAGGCCACCACCGAGGCCTCCACCGAGGCCTCCTCCCGCTCCTCCGGCGCCTCCACCATGGTGGCCTCCGAAACCTCCCGCGCCACCACCAGCACCCCCTCCGTGGTGGCCTCCAAAGCCTCCTGCTCCACCACCTGTTCCACCACCATGGTGGCCTCCAAGTCCGCCGGCTCCGCCACCACCAGCCCCGCCGTGGTGACCGCCAAATCCTCCAGCACCACCACCTCCATGGTGACCACCAGCTCCTCCACCATAGGCTCCTCCTCCACGGCCCGCGCCCAAGACTGTGGCGATCATGAGGCTTAGGCACAGCCCCTGGGCAAGATGAAAAAAAAGTATTAGGCGGCTTGGCAAGCATCACAAGTGGTCAAGCGCTTTTGGCTTGAGAAAGTGAGCAATATTGCTCAAGTATTTTTGACTGAGGAAAGCAAAGCTTAAAATACAAAGGGAAAGGAATAACCTGCATGATTTTATGTTTGTTAGCATGACTATTACCTTTAAAAATTACGGATGAACTTGGTACCGTTATAGGCTCTGCCTTACGCATACCAGCATCCTTTTAAGGAGTCCTGACACACAAATTTAGAGGCGAAATAGCCTCATTCAGCTGTTTTTGGGGACACGCTCGCATCACCCAGAAAATATGAACGGCAATATAGCCTTGAACCTTAATTTAACATACTCAAGTTACATGTGCTACGCAATTAAAATCAATATTTAGCCTATCACGACATCTAGATTTACACTGTCCTTAAACAAACAACCTACGCCTCTAGAATACGAGTCTCTTCACCCGAGGCGTAGTACTTGTCTGCTGGCGAAGAAGATGGTGCAAGAACGCCTGCAGCGTGCTCGTCCCATTTTTGTGTAATCACGTGGTTAGCCGCGTTTACCGTCAGACGCGTCTTCTTGGCGCTTTTGTTAAACCAAAGTTACGATTAGGTTCATTCATTCGATTAGGTGCTGTATAAACAAAACAGTTGCTGACCGCTATAATCATTTCATGAGCTATTTAGAGCCACAGAATAAAACTAGATGTAACACATATGTTTTGGCACTGACTTAATAATACGAGGATTAGGCTTCAAGCTCTCGTACTGACTACAAGGTGCCCTAACACTGTACAACCGACAGCCTACTTTTCATGTTCAACGAAGAAAAACCAATATGTTATTTGTCATGTGGAAAAATCGAAGGGTGAAGCGCGATTTGCGAAAGTGCTATATAAGGAAGAAAATACCAGTAGGAAAGTGCACTATCAACCATCGTAGGTTGCAGAGCCAGAGAAGCTGGAGTGAAAAAAAGGCCTATTCAGGAATGACAAGTAACATGAAGAACAGAAGCAGTAGTAAAACTATTTACAATATTAAACAGGCAGCTATGCTCCTTTCACTTCTGGTCTTTATGGCACATTCATTTTATGAAGTATGGTTTCTTAATAGAAGTGTTAATAATGTACTTATTATTCTGTTCTTTTTCATACCAATTTTGAAGATAGCAATAAACATGGTCGTCCGGATTTACGCTTTTTCTATTTCTTAACATTAGCCGTGATAATGCATGTTTTTCTATCAGATTATTGTTACATTAAGGTTCCAAGTAGCAATTAAATACGTTTACCTTCATTTTGACATACAGGTAATCGGAAAGCTTCATGTTAACAAATGTTTGCCTCAGCAAGTCCATCTTGCAAATACTTATTTTCAATGTGAATTACTAATTTTAAGGGCTTCACAGAAAGTTTTGTTGTTACTAAACGACTAGACATTGATTACTGAAATTTACATGTCATTTGGCTCAATTATTTGAAAGGGGAAGAAAGATAAATAAAAAGAGAAGACAAAAATAAAGTGAAGGGCAGAAAAGTTTAGAAATTATGAGAGAATACGAAAAATACGAAAAAAATGAATGCGAAGTGTAAAATATGAGTACAAATTATGAAAAACTATGAAAATAGTCAACTGTTTACAGAGGAAACTGTTTACAGAAGCTGTCAGGTGATACTTACAATATTAAGCTCGGAAATAAAAATGAGGAGGGAACCTCCCGAGCGTGAACACGCGTAATGATAATGACGACGGGGAGGATCGTAGTCTCGAATCGCCACAATCACACAGCAGCACGGGTATTCTTGGTTTCTCAGCCGTGAAAGTGACATCTATGTATATTTGACCTAGCCGCATCACCTCGTATTCCTTCATTTTTTTTTTTCCTCGTACAACCTCGCTATTACTAAATGAAGCCCATTCTGACCGAGGAAGGCTCGTTCAAAAGCGAGGCAAGGGAGAACGCTCCAAAGAGGGTCTGCAGATATTTGTCGTGCGCCACTTTTTAGGTGCATCAAGTGGACTCATCCTGTAACGTTCCCAAAACTGGCACGAGAACCATTACGCGTCATTCTCGGGAAGGGATGTCGTCCACTGTGGCGAAAACGGGTGGAGGTCGAGCTCAGGTCGGCCGAGTAAAGGCTCATTCATTTCGCTCTCAACATACGGAAAGATGGCAGCGGCGACGAAATGAGGCGGCTTCATTTGGGCCCCCGCCCGCAACTTCCAGCTTCCACTTTGTCGTTCTTGCCACTCTCATTACTTTCCTCCTTACCGTCCGAGGCGAGGAGCAAAGGGCGCCACGAAGGCCGTATAAATAGAAAGCAGGCAGCGGCGCTCTCATTCCGATAGCAACGTCCGGACCGGACAAGGAGGCTTCCCTGCGCGACCGAGGGCTGGTCACGAAAGCGCGCGCGACTCGTGATCCGGGAAAGATGCGCGCATCCGATCTGCTTTCTCGGCATTACTTCTTTTGTGTGTTTTTTGTTTTGGTTGCTCTTGACTGGGGCCGGAAATAGGGCCGAGCAAGCTGGGATGAAAGTGCGCTGATGAAATGAAACCACGATTGGCTATTGCTGTCAGCAGTTGGTGCAGCCGATTATGCTCGCTCTTTTAGAGCTAGTGTTCGCGGTATTACCGGTCTCTTTCTATGGTTCTTTCCTTTCGCGCCGCAGTGATCTAGTAGTTATGTGGCTCGACTAATGGCTCGCAGGTCGTGGGATCGAATCCCTCCTCCGGCGGCTGCGTTTGTACGCAGGCAAAATATCAGAAGCCCGTGTAGCAAGATATAGGTTCATGTTAAAGAAGACCAATCTCTCAATATTTCCGGAGCCCCCCCCCCCCCCCCCCCTTACGGTGTCACTCGCAATCATAGCATGGTTTATCGGACGAAAAAACCACATCAACTATTACTGTTACTCTTATTAATACAAGTTTTTTCTTCAAGGGTCACTATCGCTGGCGGATAAACTTACGAAAAAGTGTCATTCGCTCTTATTAGACACAGACCTGAATTAGCATGCTTGTTACGTGTTATCCCGAGAAATCTCTCTGCAACAACTTTTTCGGGGTCGAGAAGAAAACTACGCGACTATTAACGAGCATTCCTTGGAGGATGTGCTCGCACTGACTTCCACTTTCTGGTGTTGTTTTCTTTTCCCTTCTATAATTATTTCTTTTAGAGTCCCTATCGCAGCATAGCCAAACACGCAGGGGCTTGTTAACTTCCTAGTTTTCTTTTTCTAGCCTTTCTTACTCCCTTTATTATAACACCCGAAACTTTTTCTCGGAAGGAACCTGAACAGCCCTGTTTGCAATATTCGATTGCTTGCCCCTCATTTATGTTATGATATCTGCTTACCATCTTAGCAGTATTTTATTACTACAGATGCGCACTGCTTTGCAAACGAAGAGCGCATTAAGTAGACCCCGGCTTACGTGCACAGTTCTTCCACGTTAAAGCCGTATGCTAGCATTAGGTACCTTCTTAATCTTTTACCATTAGTTTACAGGCATAAATCGCTTGCTCGGTAACTCTTTTCTTTATGTACAAGTCCACATTTTTGTTTTTAAATACCATGAAAGTCTTTCCGAAATAGGGAAGGAGGAATCGCGCAGACTTAGTTTGCAGAAACATAATTGACGACTTAATCTGTAGCGACTTTTCTCAGATGCGCACAAGGTTAGTATAGAAATAAGAGGAAGAATAAGGTCACCACCCCCTCTTCTCCGAGTATGCTGTCGATCACCTTCTTCTATATATAGTCGTCAAAATGCGCTGACAATCGCTGCGAAGGAGCTAGATGCGTAGCTAAAATTATCCATGGTCGTGGGCACTGCCCGCGGCAACACCGATCAATCTCCCTGCATTCTTGGTTTATGCTGTTTTTTTTTTGTTTCCTTACCTGGAGCCAATCGGTCACCCCATACTGCGCAAATAACTACACGCTCTGTCCGAAAGCATATCTTTAAAAATGGTATTGAATAGATATTTTTGCAAAAAAAAAAAACGAACTAAAAAGTGACACAAACTTCAATGTTTGCAGAGTGAACACTCCGAGGTAGAAAATCCTGCATGCTATTCACATAGAACGTTTTGCTGCTTTCATTCGGTAGGCTATATATACACAATATTCCGAAAGTTTCGTGAAGAGTAAAAATACGACTTTTCTTCGAGAAATATTGTAAATGTGCTGAATCATTCAGCATAAGAAAATTCTACTTGAAAATTAAAACGAAAATTCATTGTCCATCTTTTTGCCTCTCCCGCTATACAGATAACATCAATATACATATATACAGTATTATTTCGCACACACTAAAGTGGTCCATCTTAGCTCTTTCTATCAGATCAGAAGATTGTTATCCAACTTGGCTGCGTGGAAATAAAGATTCAAGTGTTTCTAGTAAAATAAAAGAACTAAAGCATCGCAGCTGAAGAAAGAGTTCGTTTTTATCTGGGTATCAAACCATGAACGAATCACGTAGAGAAACGTTGGTCTTACGTTTGATCTCCGGACCAGAATGAATTTTTCAACTGGGAATATTTCTTGATATAAAGAAACTGCACTGATACTGTCTTGTTATTTGTCGTACTGTCGAGTGGATAATAATTTCTCCTCCCATGAACGTTCGTCTATCTTGAGGGCTTCCAAGAAACCCCAATTTTGTTTTCCAGCTTCATCCGAGGCATGCAGGACACTGACTCACAGAATATTCTGCACTCGCTTCTCAACTCTTCGTTTCCTAGCCACATGATTGATCTTCAGCTGTAGTCTATCATGATACATTATATGATGCACTACGACTTCATTTTTTACCTTTGGTCTTTTTCTTAACCAAAAATTATAAATGGACATAGCAGATATCGATATCGTTACGTTGCCTTACGTGCTGCCATAAAAGTTATTCACTCAAAGTCGAAGTCTAATTAATCTCAAGCCTTCTCAATCTAAAATCAAACCTTAAACTTAACAATTTCAGCGTTCTACGCCTGCAACCCACCCTACCCCTGCTACGGACGTTAGACCATTTGAAAAAAAAAAAGGTTGGCCTCATCAATAAGATACTGTGGCTGAGGACTGCCTCGTAGGCTATTGCAAAAATAAGAAGCAAGAAATTGAAATCTGACTCGCTATAAGTTAGATTTTGTTATTTATGCATTGTAATTATGGCCACTTAAATATAGGTAACCAAAACTAAAAGCAACGCATTTGAAGAATTAGAGAACCGTTGTCAAGATGACTATATTTCCTAGCGGTTAATGGTCGAGAAACTGGTGACAGAGACTCAAGCCTGGTGCCTATGGTTAAAACTCCGAGCCATAAAATGGAGACCGAACACTGTGTAGCAGCGGGGGAATCTGTGGTAACGTTCACTGACGCGAGCCGTGTTCCCGAGGGTCGAAGGTGGGAGTCCGCAGCGGGACGGTGTCAAGGGGATCGTGGTTCACTCAGTTCCTCACCTTAAAGAACATCATGGCTCCCGGTCCAAGTCCCAAGTGGGCGGAAACTCCAAGCACGGTGGGTGTGGGAGAACGTGGGGTCACGAGGAAGATCGTCTAAGCAGCGAAGCCAACTTCGCCGGTGTGGTCTTCGTAAGGCAACTCGGCAAGTACACGGTTTGTTTTGCGACAGGAGATCGGAAGACGCTTGCGATGGGAATGATGCTCGCTGCCCGGAGCTCGAGCGCTTATATACCTGCGTGCAGAGGCTCGGCCCAGACCTCGTGAATCCTCGCACGTGGACCGTTACACTTTCTCCCTCATCTCAGCACACCCTCGACCACGGCGGCGGCATCCATCGGCTCGTCGACCACGAGCAGGTGAGGACCTCACGCTCGCCTCCGTGGGAGAAGGATTCAAAAGCGAAAAGAACAAAGAGGCGGCTGGCGTAATGAAAAGAGAAAGCGGGAGCCAAAGATGGACAAACGTTGGAGAGACGGAGGGTAATGGAGGCAGACAGACAGACGAAAGTACAAAACCACAAAGAAGCGAGTGAAGGCAGAACGGCTACGGCGGCTGAATAATATCGAAATTCAGGACAGGCCCTGGACGAAAGTGAAAATAATGGGCCACGACTGAGAAGGTGGACGGGCCTTCCGAAGGAAGGAGGAAGCGCTGTCGGGAAAGGGCGCGAGCTTCTTCTCCGAGATGCCCCCGTGGTGGCCGACGGATGCCGGATTCGCTCGCAGGATTTCAAGCTGGACGGTTGTGCCCTCGCGATCTCCGACTTCAGCGTAGCTCCCGCCGACTGGTTCGCCCTCCGCGGTCTCCTGATGCCGTGTAGCTCTCGCATTGTGGCACCCCGCCCTTGGACTGCTTCGACCGGATCCCCACTTTCCTATCTCCTTCTTTTTCCTCTCGTTGGCTGTCTTCTTCTGCTTCTACTTTCCTTCTATCCTTTTTATCCCTCCTTAACCCCACCCCTATAAGGCACTGCGCCGTGTCGCCTGAAGGCAGACAGAAATTAGGTGCCTTTTTCCTCTTCATTGTAACCACTACCACCACCACGGATGCCGCTTCTTCTCGCTCGCCCGCTGTCAACCTCGCCCGCGGGAACAGCGGGATGTAACGGTACTCCTCCTCGCGGTATCTTCTGGGCAGAGGGCCTCCCTTTCCTCTCCGGAAGGTCCTTTTCGCTCTCGGAACAGGAGCCGACGTCACTGCCGCCACAGGACGTCGCAGAGAAGGAAAGTGACGCTGGCGGTAGCGCTCTAATGCGGGGGGCCATAGCGAAGCCTGTTGCGAAAACAAACAAAAACGTAGGAGGGGGGTAATGATAAAGCCGGCGCGTGAGAGAGTTTATTTTTTGCATGTAGTAGCTGACGTAGTATCTCGGGGGAACCCTCCTGGGAGACGTGGCTGTCCGTCTGCGTCTGTTGATTATTTTTCTACTGCATCGTCGTCGGCGTGGCTCTGGACGAGCAAGAGTTGTGAAAGAGAAGTGGGTGGGGGGGGGGGGGGGGCTTACTGTCCCTTCCATTGAGGACCTTTCTTACGATCAATGTGCACTGTTCCTGGGATTGACGCAAGGCGCCGGTCATACTGTTCGGCCTCTGGCTATGTTTGAGCTTGCATTAGGGTCTGTGATGCAGCATGCGCACTCCCCTGCAATGTCTTGGCACGTGCTTTCTTTTGTGTCCTTTCTCTCTTTATTCGACCATGACGGGGTGTTAATACAGTATTTTAGATGCAAAGTAAAATAATATAGTGTAAATAGAGAGCTATTCTATATGTGAAGCAGTTAAGAAAGCTTCGCACAGACGGGCAGATGCGGAGCCGGCAGCTTCTGTTTATCTTCGGTATTCTTTTTCATTCGTACTGCTTTTTTTTTTCTTTTTCTTTTTGCCTTCCTTATTTTTTTATTTCTGTCTATGTCTCCCTTTCTCTTTATTCATTTTTGTTTTTATCTGTTATGCTTTGTTCTTATCTAATACTTGCTCTTCCTATTATCTTCATTTCTTCCCTTTCTCTCTTCTCACTCTCCATTTCACTCTTGCTTAACTGTTTTTTTCTATCTTTGTACATGGTTTTGCCTGCATTACGTCAAGCGCACTAGTTTTTTATCATCTGATGATAAGTGATCATCCTCAAGGCGCTCGAAGAACTGGAGGAAGACTTCTCTTTTGTGCTAGTGGGCACTCTATGCGCTACTGATGAAGCGTTAAGCTACGTGACGACAGCTGACTAAGAATACAACCGCCCGGCCTCCTGAAGTTCTCCGCACTTGAAACGTTTTCAACACATCATGTACCACTCATTGGTATCTGTCTTTCCGCTCTACGTTCACCTTTGCGTGCTTAATCTATAAGTTTGTGGCACTTAATTGTTTTCTGTATCATACACAACTAGTGCAACCGACAGGCAGTCCAACGGAGGAAAGCATATAGGGTACATTCGAAGATCCCGTGCCCAGTGGCACCCATTGCTCTACCATTCGAGCTATGACCTCCGGCATAGCTCGAATGGTAGAGCATCGGACGCGCAATTCCAAGGTTGTGCGTTTGTACCCCACCGGAAAGGGTGATTTAGAAGCTTACTCGCCGAAATTTTTGTGCTCGTGGCATGCCCCTTGGAATATACGCCAGAGGCGCAGCTCTGCAATGTACCCACTACACATCCACCGTAACTTACATGAAATGGGGAAGCACCCACTATGCCACTATGGCGTCCGTCCTTCTGCTGATGAGCAAGATACCCGCTTCACATCTGTAAGGCGTTATGTGCGCAGGAGGCTCGTCGACAGGCGGAACCCGAAGTGAAGGCCCGCGAAGCAGAGGTGGCAAGCAAGCGGTTGCAATGGAAACTCGAATGGGGACCTGTATCGACATTGACTTCGCCGACTTTCAAGTGCAACCTCTAATTTAAGATCCTCTCGCCACATACTTCACCGTCCACAAAAGTGTAATCTGCAAAGGAGAACGAGTGCCACAGTTTTGTAATCAGTAATGTAATACTTGTGTATGATTGCTTCGATATGTAAACGATTACATCTTGTGTATATATAATTGTACATAATATTGCCCCTATTACAACGTGTCATGTCTTTATATGATGAACTTGTACGGATTATTCACGGGTTCTCCCGATCAGTTCGACCAAGTTCCTCCATCATCATTCCTTTCTTGGAGATGGCAGGATTTCGTCGTTCACCTTAATGCCTTTCAGTTTAGGTCACAATCATAGCACCGCAGTTGGAAAAGCACAAATAATGATCTGCCTAATTGTCCGCCGGTTTCATTAGTTGTCTATAAGAAGTGTTTTCGGAAGGTTGCCTCTCCTATATTCCCTTGCTGCATCACTTCCTCGCCTACGACCCTGCGCCATCTTTCCTTTTTGGCTGCAGGAACAAGCACTTTTGGAATTCTCAAAGCTGACAGATAGTTTGTAGATATATATATATATATATATATATATATATATATATATATATATATATATATATATATATATATATGAAGGAATTCCTGCTCACTGTTCAGAAACAAATCCGAGGTATATAACCAGAAAGTTTAGATAGTAGAGCCAGAAGCCTGTACGTTCAAGTACAGCTTGACGCCTGAGGTAGGTGGGATGCTCCACATGCATCTCCATTTATGGTAGCGATGACATGTACCAACAGTTCCTGCACAGTTAGATGGAATAATTACCCGACAAAGAGTACAAAAAATTGGCTCCAAGAAAGCTCACATAAATAATGTCAATACTTTGGCTCGCGTCCCACATACGGCACCTTTTTTTACTAGTTTATTTTATTTCACAGTTCCATATGCAAAAATCAAGCAAGTTCTTCCACACTTTCATTTGCTTGGTCGCATTGACGGTTGGCTTCATGTGATTACAATGTTTGCTTATAAGCCTGCATCACTATGCACCGCAGTTACCAAGAGCCGTATTGCATAAATCGGCAAACAGTCCTGATTCGGCTCACTTAGATCGAGCCATGAGTGCGTGACTTCGGGTAAGTATTATTTTTGTGAGTTTAAATTGGAGTGAGCCATATTGACAAAAGTTTCAGTGAGTCTCTGTAAGCACTTACCGCAAACTCCATTTCTCGGGTGAATCCGAGTGAGCTGCGCATTTCTTTGCTGGCTTATGGGAAAACTTTTTCACTTCACGATCTGCCATTTATTGCCTGCCGTTTATACTCACGTCCAATCAGACATACTTCAACGCACTAGCATTCATATGCCAGCTCAATATTATTTCTACAGAGGTGTAGGGGGAAAGATGCCTCGTGGTACCCCCTCCCCTCTCTCCTAAGATCTTCCGCGGGATATTCTTGATCAAAACATCTCATGTGGGTGATATTTTTCACTGATACTGTCCTCACTAGATTACAAATAGTGATAGCTAGTAGTTTGTGGCCTAAGTGAGTACGAGCGAGTAATTTTTTGGTGACTTTGAGATCGAGTGGCAAAAAATTTGGTGAGTCACAGTTCGAGTGAGCCCTAACAACAAAAACTGTATTGAGTCCCAGTGAGCTCCACAATTTTTTGTCGAGCCATCAATATACGTATGGAGTTATCTGCTGGATGAAGTAGGGCATGTATAGCGCGTGAAATGCTTATTATCTGTTTTCTTTCCGGTTCACTACACCTCACTGATGAATAACATAACTGATGTTCCTATAATTGACTTTTATATATCTTTATCTTCCTCGCTTTTTCTTTCTCTCACTACATCAGCCTCTTTTCCTCCACTATCTTTCCTCCAGTTCTGCGATGAAACGTGGTCAGTCTGACTAAACCGGCTTCTACATTTCATCTAACATCACATTTCATCTCTATCACATTCTTATCATGTATACAGTAGTCGAAGGTTTAAGCACGATATGCCCCGCCGCGGTGGTCTAGTGGCTAAAGTACTCGGCTGCTGACCCGCAGGGCGCGGGTTCGAATCCCGGCTGCGGCGGCTGCATTTCCGATGGAGGCGGAAATGGTGTAGGCCCGTGTACTCAGATTTGGGTGCACGTTAAAGAACCCCAGGTGGTCAAAATTTCCGGAGCCCTCCACTACGGCGTCTCTCATAATCATATGGTAGTTTTGAGACGTTAAACCCCACATATCAATCAATCAATTAACGCACGATGTCACTTCAACATTCAAGAAAAAAGTTAGATATTTATGGTTTAAACGAAGTAATATCGCGGAAATCCACCGCGAATATCGCGGCAGATGCTTGGCTACTCGCAAGGAAGCATGCATGCGTCATGCTTGACGAAGATTACATGCTTCATCGCCCGATCGCTGAAATGCCCGAAGGGAGCGATGCACCGTTCCTCACGACTTCGTTGTTATGTAGCCGTTAAACTGTAGCACGCACAACCTCCTGCTTGGAGAACAAACAAGAAAAAAAAAACCTGTAATAACAAAGAGCCGAAGACAGGAATTCCATTAAGAACCGGAACAAATGAGTACAAAAAACGCTGCCTGGCCCCTGGCTTCACGCATATGAGCGCGAAAAATTGGAATTGCAAATCGACCGTGAACGCGAAAAGCGTTGAAATGCGTGTCCGACGGCGTCGAATGGGCGCCATTGGTGAGCACGGAATTAATACATCAGCTGAGACGGAAGTTTTGCGGAAGTATCGGTAGACTCGGTTCACCCCCATCCCCCCATATTTTGTTTTTCTTCTGCTTCTTTCGTTATAATCTCTTCCTGTAGTTTTTTTTTTTTTTCAAAACAAGTACCTCGTATTCGTTTTAGCACTCTGAACAATAGAACCGTTTAGACTGCGTGGCTTTGCACTTTTACAGTTTTTGTTAATGTAACCATCTTGAACTTTTTTCATCAAGAGAAGGTGCGACTGGTGGTTTTATTTGTTTTTGGTTTTCCTCGAGCCGGAAGGAAGTGGTGGTGGTCGCTTTAAGACGTTTTATTTCTTGAAGTTGAGGAGTCCGGAGCATCGCGTTTCGTAGATAACGCCGTTTGCACCGTCGCTCCTCGGAGTCGACAATGCGAGAACGACTTTTCGAAGCACCTCGACTATTTAGGCCTCACTTTTTTTTCTGTTTTTTTTTTGCCTTATAGGGAAGGATGAGCCATATTTCCGCCCGCAGTGAGCTCCGGTGTATATAGCCGTTCAGTGCAGACTAATGGTGGCAGGTAAGTGACCATCTGTTCGTCGTTCTTGCTCATCATTACCTTAGAGCATCTAGGTATGCTGCCAGGATAATTTGACGCCAAAAAGCGCAGAACGGAGTGTGACGTGACTTAGACGGTGCGCTTTTAGTATAAGTGAGAGTTACAACCGCAGTTAAGAGGTGGCACGCGTCAATTTCAGTGTAGGATCAGTATTTAGCTAATCATGCAAAACAGAAGACTGTTTAAAAGTCGTCGGCGGAGACAAAACGACATAGTATGAGGCAACTAACAGTGTGCAATGGTAGCCGTGACTAAATCATTGCCTGAACATTTTATCTACGATAATGAATTATAAGTTGTGGTGACGCTAAATAGATTACTTAGAATCCAGAGAGTACAAGCGTGAGCGAAAGAAGCAGGGAAGGCGAACATAGTGGCTGGGAGCTTTTATCTATCTTTCTTTCTCTTAAAGTGTATTTTGTTTCTTTCCTCTTTCTCTCGCCTATCACAGTGCAGAGCAGCGAAATGTGTGTTTATTTTCCTCGTCACTTTGGCGCCATCCACACAGCATCTATCTTCTTTTCTATCTTTCTGATTATTATTTTTTAAAGTAACGTGATAAAGTTTTTCCTTTTTTCTGCTTTTTCTTTCATTCAACTGCCGTAAACAACGCCACCTACGCAAAGGTCTTGCTGCCTGATAATAGTAAATTAATTCGATATTACAATGATGATCAGCACAACCTGCAGTGCTATGACATACCGGCAATATATATATAA
Source organism: Rhipicephalus microplus (assembly GCF_013339725.1). Classification (NCBI taxonomy): domain Eukaryota; kingdom Metazoa; phylum Arthropoda; class Arachnida; order Ixodida; family Ixodidae; genus Rhipicephalus; species Rhipicephalus microplus. The sequence continues at coordinate 163,291,306 of NC_051171.1, read as the reverse complement.
AAGGCTGGTGGGTACATAATCATTTTGGCTTCATGTCTCATAATTTCTAGATGGCAAAGAAAGAAATGTGTGCAATTTTGCGTGTATTTCTCGCAATGCATTCGTAAAAATTAAGATAACATAATTGAATTTGCTGCGTAGAGAGTTTGGTATAAGAAATATCGTGAGGACCGCAAAATTGAAAGCTGCCACTTGTCATAAGTCAACAAATCCGGAAAGAGCGGAGGAGACAAAAAACGTGTAACCGAGAGGAGCTCACGGTGAAATAGGGTGGTTTAAAGGTGGCCGCTTTCTGTGCTTACTCTCGTGATGCGGTGACTCTAGTGAAGCTGTAAATTTATTTATTTATTTATTTATTTATTTATTTATTTATTTATTTATTTATTTATTTATTTATTTGATAAATAAATACACAGATAAATAAATAAATAAATAAATAAATAAATAAATAAATAAATAAATAAATAAATAAATAAATAATGAGTGATATTGAATATTAGAAAGTAAGAATACGTGTTGAGCTGACGAATCTCTTAAACCAGTAATAAGAGTATCATTTAATTGGTAATTAGCTAATAGCAGCTAATTTAGTAACGAGAAAATTAAGTATTAATCAGCTTCGACATATAGTGATACCAAGCCTGAAGTGTGGAGCTGGGCCGGGCAATCTTCTTTCTTTCTGTTCTGTTTTCACTTTCTTTTCTCCTCACTTACTTGAATGCTATGTTTTCCAGTTTCTTCTATGTTTCTTTTTCTCTATACTTATATCTACTTTTTTCTCTTTTCCTTCACTCTCTTTTTCCTTCTTTCTAGTTCTCGCTAGCTTCCTCTTTCAACCTTTACACGGGGTATGTGTTGCAGTGTCTGGATAGCAATAGGAGTATTGCTCGCACTTAATATCACCGTCGAGAGAGAGAGAGATAAAGATACAAGGAAAGGCAGGGAGGTTAACCAGACGCAAATCTGGTTTGCTACCCTGCACTGGGGAAGGGATAAAGGGGAGAAAAAAGGTTGCAGAAAGATGAGAAGGTACACACAATCACGAGCACACTCGGGGAGCACACACAGTTTACAGGCGGTCGCTTAGGTTTGTTGACTTAAGGTAAAGTAGCAGTGCTTTAGTTGCTTTCTGCGCAACTGAGGCAGATTCCCAAGGTCCTAGTATCTTCTGCACACAAAATGGTCCGGGGTCAAGTCGATTCAAAACCATCCGTAGCTGGCATCGCTGTGTGTCGTAGCAAGCGCAGCTGCACAGGACGTGTTCGATGGTCTCTTCATCTCCGCAGTAGTCGCATGTAGGAGTGTCTGCCATACCAATGCGAAAGGAGTACACCTTCGTGAATGCAACACCCAACCAAAGGCGGCATAACAGTGTCGCATCGGAGCGGGAAAGTTGTGATGGTAGCTTTAGCTTGAGCGAAGGATCCAGTTCATAAAATTGACACCTTTGGAAGCTGGTAGACGTCCATAACGTGCGTGTGAGATCTCGAGTCAGCAGGTAAAGTTGTCTTGCTGCATCATTCCTTGATAGAGGAATCGGGACTACACGGGTTTCTTCATGGGCTGAGCGGGCTGCATCATCGTCTAATTGATTTCCGGTAATACCGATATGTCCAGGCAGCCATTGATATATAATATCATGCCCTCGTGCTAGAGCTTCATGATGGCAATGTCTTATTCCTTGTATCACCGTCGAGGTGCTCGAAGAACAAAGAGAAGAAACACTTGTCCTCGGTGCGTACGAGTGCTAGGAATGCTACGGCTGGCGATGTGGTGTTTTGCCTGCGCTACGCCAAGCAACGACGAGAGCATACGCCAGCCCAGCCGCCTAAAGTGATCTGTTCTAAATACAGATCCCCGTTTTTTTTTTTTTTTTTTTTGTACGAGCGCAAATAAAGTAACTAAGACCGATTACCAAGGACAATAATTTAATTCTGTATACCATAGGGTGGTAGTTTAATCCACGAGCCCGGCAATATAGTCACAGCTTCGTGTAACCTATTGCCTAAACAGGGAAAATCACACCAACACGCAGACAGCGTTATGCTTCAAAATAAACGGAAGTTTTGCAGAGTAATGGCTCCTCTCCACTTTAGGGTCGTCTGCGACCATTCCTTGCAGATAGCCGTAAAGATTTGAGTGGAATTTCTCCACCTGTGAGGGAAACTTTCCCTTAACAGAAGCGATGCATATTCGTTAAATTAATATTAAGAGGACGTTGTACACGGATATCCCACTAGTCCTTGCCATCATCATGGGAGTGCCGGAAAAAGAAGTTGAGAAGACGTAATTTGTTGTGTCGTGACATTCCTTACGGGCGAGATTGGGTCGACGACGGAATATGTACATTATCCTGTCTACTGAGAAGCCACCCAAGCTTGTTTTCACGACAGTAGAACAAGTCGGTACGGTTTTAAAATGCGCAATTTATGTTTCAAAAAGAAATGAAGGCGTGGGGCGACCTATTTTTCTCGCTAAGCTCCGTGTTTCTATACCTACTTTTCGGCTTGCTAAGGATAAGGCACACTCGCATATTCCTGAGTAGAGTACCTCGCGGAATTGTTACAGGACAATTTATCTTGTCGGTAAACTTTCATGACAATTTCACGTCCAGTGATTTACGTGTCATTTGCATTTCACCCCAAGTCTTAACAAATGTCACGGATAATGTTTGCATGTGGACGCGCATGAAACTTCAGCAAGGGTTACGCTACTGGCACACAAAAAAGTCGAAATGCTGCCTGCAGCCATTGCAAGACTGATGATCCACACCGACCAAGTATACGTACGTTTGGCACTGAATTGCTCTTCGAACGCCTCGTGCAGGAACCTTTGTCTTTTTGCACGTATTTTTTTCAGGTATAGTGCCACGGCCGCTCTAGCGGCCGTGGTTGTGCGCACTTAGCGAAGTAGGGTTCGTTACACTTCGTTACAACCCAAATATAAATGTAACCTCCGCCCACAGCTGCTGTTGTCCCATCAGAAAAAAAATAATGTAAATCTTTCACCCAATTGCAATTGCTTATGCACGTGACATCAGACTGATCTCGCGTATTTCATGCAGACGACTTGCCTTTACAGACACGTTTTCATGTCGCTAGATTTTGGAGAAAAAATTTTACTTGAAAGAATCCACTCCAATGTTCAGTTAACCGTAACAACTTAACAAGAAACGACAAAACTTAGATTCTATTGTGTGTAGTGCTTACATTAGCAGCCAAAAAGTGAGAACGGAAGCCACCTAGCACAACTTTCTTGCACAGCTACTGCAGCTGGCGTGCTGCAGTACCAGGGGCGGAGCCTGTGTTTATTTCTGAATTGTAACTGACACACTTTATTGGCGCAATACGGTGGTGAAGTATGACTGAGTCATTTGTTCTGGCCGGGAAGCCTTACGCCACACACTTTTAGGGGACCTAGACTTGCCTTCCGTCATGGTCACGGTATAGAACCGTTACTATATAATCGAAACATATGTGAGACAAAGAAAAATTAAAGCAGACTTCAACGTAGACATAGGCTAACTATAAGGTAAGAGGTAGATTGCTGCCGCCGGTGAAAATAACCTATGGAGAAGATTATTCAGGAGTTAATCTCTACTAAAATGGGCCTAGATAGTGAGGCTTCTCTAGGAAACCTGTAACACAATGGCACACGTTCAGCACTATGTCTCAACAAATTACCCATATTAAAATGGTAACAATAACTAAGTGACCAAAATTGCTTCGCGTGATTGCCTATTAGTTTTCTCCATATTGTGTATAAAAGAATGAGCCCTAAAACATACCTTCATCAATATTAAAAGGTATCTTGCCACCGGTAAGATGACGGGTTCTTGGATTCACTTTCGAGACACATCCTCTACTCGAGCAGTTTTCTAAATCCTCCTTGAATTGGCCAAAGGCGACTAGAAGAGAAATAAATCTACATTTTTCATATAAACTTTACGTCACTCAGCTTACATTATATGAGACAATGCTTGATTACTTGCCGATATATGATCTCCAGGACTTCACTCACCCTCGTCATAGTTCACTGCATGCCCCGCCGTGGTGGTCTAGTGGCTAAGGTACTCGGCTGCTGACCCGCAGGTCGCGGGATCGAATCCCGGCTGCGGCGGCTGCATTTCCGATGGAGGCGGAAATGTTGTAGGCCCAGTGTGCTAAGATTTGGGTGCAAGAACCCCAGGTGGTCGAAATTTCCGGAGCCCTCCACTACGGCGTCTCTCATAATCATATGGTGGTTTTGGGACGTTAAACTCCACATATCAGTCAATCAATAATTCGCCTGGATTGTTTAATTAATTCAAATGGCAGGATGCCATGTGAAATTCAACACATCTGCCCTGTAAGGTCACGCCTGTTAAAGAGACTCCTCTCGCGACTTTACGCCGGCATAGGGTCTTTTTCTGAAGAAAATTTAAGCACTGGCTTGGCTTTCTAAAAAAACAGTTGACTACCAGGTCAAAGCGTTGGCTTCATTTCGGCTCTCACACTGGTTTTTAGTCATGCTTGAGAGGTCACGTGAGTTTCTGTACTGAACACCACATCTCTCAAGATATCTAAGGCTTCCGCCTTGTGAGAGATAATGCAGGATGACACCCCATTATCCTCTATTGCTTTTCTATTTCTATCTTTTTAGATCAGTGAATCACTCGCTAGCTCTGACATATGTGATAATTGGTACGGATTCTTCAGCGCAACAAGCTACGTTTATTTGGATTTGGTGTTTTTCTTGACTTATGATCACGTTTTTTTTTTTAGAAATTCTAGCCACGCTCAAAGAAAAAGTTCACAGCTGTTGTGCAGGGCACGGGAAAGTATAGTATCGCCGTTTTCCTGTCCCCTTTCGGCAAAAAGGTGTGCCTTCTAAGAACAAAAGAGAGCATGCCAAAAAAGACAGGCAGAATAACAAGTAGAGTTTATCAGGTCACGTTGTTTCAAGAGCTTTCAAAAATTAATCCGAAGGGTAAAGTCAGCAAAGAGCCGGGAAGGTCAAGAAGAACCTGTTGATAAGAACAGAACTATCACTGTTGTGACATATGTTTACGTGCTATCGCGGGGATTAAAGAAACGTAGCGGACGCAGTGTGAACGCTTTTTTTTGCCAAATAAGTTGGAAGGAATTTGCCGAAATGTTGCCATATTAGTGGAAATTATAAAAGCAAGGAAAGTAGGCTGAATCATGAAGCACAGATCCGAAACAATTCAACCTTCCACAGTTGTTTTGTACAATATTTTTTGTCTCACGATGTTGGCAACATAGATCTGACAGGGAGGTGTGTAAAAGTTTGGATAATATGGGACGATGTAGGCTTACGCAGTGTTTGCCTATTGCATAAAGCTGCGCATAGCCGACAGTGTGGGCGTTATAACCTCACTATAGCGAAACGAGCATCATTTCAAGGCATCATGACCAGGCTACTCGAGAAATAATCGACACTTAGCATATACAAAATGAAAGAGGCACTCATCACTTTTCCATCCATCTTTTTGCAGCACAAATAATTGCTGTACTCGAAGAGGAAGATCGTTATCCTTGTGTTTTCTCTTGTTATTTGGGGGTCTGTGTTGCCACGTGGAGGTATATATCTTCGGCACGTGGGAATAAAATAATTTTCCAGCGCAAAAAAAAAGACTTCCACTTTTATCAAGGAGACACACATACAGCGCTGTATGCGTCCTTTCTAAATGTCCCGCCTTTTTTTTCGCTAGTAAATCTATTTTAATCAAGAGCCAACTCGCCCAAGCATGATTTTTAGGAAATAAAAGTTCGTTTGAGAGTTGGTCGTTTGCAGTTGGTGTGTTCCTGTACAATTTCGTCGTACTTCGTCATTCTTTCTTAACTATGAATCACTCGGGATTTTGTATTAAAAAAGTTACCATTCTTACATACATCAGTGCACATCAAACAATGTAAGACCGTCGAAAATTCCAAAGACCTTCGATAGGGCATGGCTCATAATTATATCGTCATTTTGTCTCGTAAAACTGCAGATATATCATAGTGAATGTCATATGGAACATTCTAATTACAGAGATAGGCACCTGAGTGATTGATCTCTAACTTTTACCAGCTGCAAATTATTATTATTGCATGTCCAAACACTGCAATTGTTTCTGATTGCAGAGTGGTCAAGTGACAGTGCCTAATTAACTACCATAAATCGCTATACTACAACTTTTGAAATAATCATTTAGCGAAGGCTAAGACTGAACACAGAAAGCGTGGCTGTGATTTTACTCACTTATTTTTAATAAGAAAGTGTTTTATGCAGGGGTCCATCATGGTTCCACTGACGTACTTCCGTCACGGAAGTGACGATGAAAATTGTATTCTAATAGATTTCAAAAACAAAAAATGGCATCAGTCACGGAAAATTTAACCAGCCACCTCTCGATTTTCAGCGCGCGGGGTTAACCACTACGCCATTGAGCATAGGTTGTCTGAAAGACTAACGGCAAGCCATTTATATGCACCACACAACAATTGGCAGCTCCCGGAGCTTCGAAACTTTAGCGCATTTTTGTTGTCAGAGGCGAGACGGCGCGATAGGGACGCGTTGGGTGCGCTCCAAAGGTCGTCGTATCCACGAAGCACCGCCTCCACGGAGCGTGGTCTCTGCTGCGCACGCGCTTATCAGACTCGTAATTCGGAAGAGGACGAAAGTCACTTCGCATGCTGCCATGGCTGCTTTTACGAAAGGAGCGCGCAGCTGACACACGACGCAGGAAGAATTGTGATAGTTGTGCGCGCTTGTACTGTGTATCTTGTGTGCTCGTTTCGTGCGTTTTTCTTTCTGTTTGAACAGCGCTCTTCAAATTCCAAGCGGTGGCAGTTGATAATCCGCGCTCCTCCTGTACATGCTAATTTTGTGCGTGCTTTCTGCTTGAGGTGCGCGCTCCAAGTTTTGAACTGCTTGCTGTTGCTAAGCTGAATTCGCTATTGGCTGTTGTTAAAACAATGCACAATAAACACTTAACAGCGTCTGTAGAGACACGTTTCACATTCGTGTTATGCCAATTTATATATAGGGGGATAAGCCATGTCTTTTTCTCTAGATGCCACCTCACTAGAGATTAAAAATGCACATTTATTCTGAAGTAATAAAACCATACGCTTACTTCTCTAAGGTCACTGACGCATCAACCTGAATACGTAGCAAGCATAGAAGCATGACATCATGAAACTTCGGCGCTCTTAACGAGGCTAAACGTTTCCCTTTGGCATCAACAAACACTAGCGAAGTGTTTGCCAAACATCGGGCCAGTGTGCTCCCAATCTTCTCCAATAGAAAATATACGCACCCTTCCTCAAAGCCAAGCGAAGACTCGCCATCCTCTCGTAGCTAGCCTCTCTGAGGAGGTCCCTAGCGGCCGCCTGAATGGCGTGCATACCTCGCTAAATTCTTCTCGGAATTAAACAATGGGACAGGCCGTCGTCGCCCTCTGTTCGCTCTTCCTAAGAAAAAACAAACAAAAATATAAGCGGGCGCATCTAGCGAGAACGCACACAGAGTTGGATTGTAGTTAAAGAGTCGAAGGTTCGAGAGGGAAAAGCAGAGCCGTAAATGCGAACGAAGATGCTCGGCTAGAGGCCAATGTATTCCCTCGCAGCGCGCCTAATTGCGTAATTTGCGTGTTTCGAAGCAGCAGTTCTCCCGCTTTTCTAAAGAGGTGGCAATTGGTCAGCCCCGCTACACAGCTCGTTCTCGCCGCTGGCGCTGCTGGGAGCGGCAGCAGAGCGGCGCGCGACTCGTTCGCCTATGCTCTTGTTTTCTCACACGTCCCTGCATCATCAGTAGAAAGAAGCGGGGATGTCATTCCTCTTCAAAAAACAAGGCCGTAGACACACACTCGCAAAGGATTCTCAAGGCCGGTCCGGAAGGGGGGAGGCCGCTGAGTGCACTTCAGCTTTGACACACACCGGCCCGCTTCTCGGCGTGCAGGGAGCGCCAGCATTTGGAGTGGGCCCTTGAATCGCGAATAGGCGCGCGAACATTTCTCGCGGTGCTGCGGCGTGACAGCTGGCACCGGCAGATCCGCTGTCGGCTGACTGACTGCCGCTAGACCCGAAGCGGACGGCTTTCCTGCTTTTTCTTTTTTTGCCTATCCGTGAAACTAGTTCCGGTAACGATGTATAGTAGACAGGGAGGGGTGGAGGTGGGGGGGGGGGGGTGGGGGTAGGAGGAATGGAGCAGGACTGCTCGCATAATGTTGAGGACACATAGGCGGTATTCACGTATAGATCTGTGGTGTGAACGCTCAGGGATGTGAAGTGCAGTCGAGGGTGACAGAGTTAGGTTGGCAATGAAATTAGAAAATTTGCAAGCACAAAGCGGAAGCAGCTTGCACAAGGTATATATAGTCTCGGGTAAAGAAAAGCTGTTTTAGTTTTTAAACTGTGGAGCACGTTAATGCATCCACGCTAATCGCGTTCTCATGTCCCACGTTGTCGCCCCATGCACGCCTCACGCTTGATGCACCTAAGCCCGAGCCGGCTGGCCTGCTTGGAACGCTGGCGCTTGCTTCAGGCGTGAACGCCAACGTCGGCCGAAGATGCAATTCACCTGTCCAAGCTGGCAAAGCGATTCTCTGTATTGACAACGAAACGCCAGCGCCAAGAGTTGGCGCGCCGCGCTAGGAGGAGCGAAAAGTAGTAAAACAGTAGAAAGGAGTCTATAGATCAGAAAATAATCATGAAACAAATAAAATAATCACAAGAAGAGAACAGAAGACGATTTAGAATGCCTCATATTAACACGAAAAGGACCGAAAAAAGCAGATAAACACAAGAAAACACTGGGGAATAAATGATCCGCCCTTTGTACCCATTTCGCTCTGGGTGGAACTGGATTAAATATTTGGAGAGGTCTGACTGTGACAGGCAGCATATAGCATGGTGTAGGTCAGCCGAACAGAGTTAATGAGTGTCTTCAAAGAGAAGTACACATCTCTTTCAAGAAGCTTGTGAACCCTGTTCACCTCTCTTTGAACCCTGTTTGGGTAACCCCCGCCATTACTGCGTTTCTCACTATCATATGCTGCGAAAACCACTAACGCCATCTAGTTATATTATTTTTCAAGAGCATATACACATAACGTCATCTATTGAGCAATTCATAAATTAGATGTCGCTACATACTACTACTACGACGGAGGAGGGAACGACTGTCTTGAGAGCTTCACCTTTAAAAATATTCTTTATTACTCTACTCTGCGTACACGTTATAAAACATCGAGCTGCGAAAAGTAATTGTTCGATCTCCGCTCTTTCACTGACTTTTTACCAACCCAGGCTCTTAATGGCCACTGGCATTTGATTCTGTCCATCAATGCGCTAAATATCGTAGACGGAAAAGAAGGGCCTTAGTGAGTAGTCCACTGAGTTTTCAACATTTTCCTTCCCTTATTCAGAAAAAAATAAATCACGCCATATCCACGGAGTGAATGATGGTGAGTGGGGCGAAGTGTCTGTCCATGCTTTCCTCCGTCCGTCCATGCATCCATCCATTCGTCCATCCGACCATGCGTGTGTCCTTCTGTGCTGTTTTACGTGGATCCATCCGTCCGTGCGTATGTGCGTCTATCTGTGCGTCCGTCCATGCGTTCGTACGCCCTGTTGCACACACTTCTATTGTACCAGTGTCATCTAGGAGATGAGAGGAGAAACGATGATTGGAGAGCGCCATCTACTATACTGTTCGGGAGATACTGCCGGTTGCTCGTGACGCAGGACATGGTCACAGTAAGAGGAGCTTCACCCCTGAAATATTTTCAATTAAATGTCCTGCGGAATGCGACTGTATCACGCACTCGTTTCAGTCCCACGTAGAGACCGTCCGCAGTGCCAAATAAAGTTATTTTCCTTCGTTCCTTCCTTTCTTCAAATAAATTTTGCTTTGAGCAAGAGAAATATTGCAAGATTCCCTTGAACTTTACGCAGCTTTCTTTTGCATGAAGAAATAGACACTTTCTTTACCGTGAAAAAACTTAAAATTGCTCTTTCGTTTTTTTTTGTTAGGGGCTGATAAATGAGGTGGCCGGAAGTTTTTGGCTGGCTGCGACATGTCCAGGGAATACCACAATGGTCACCGCCAGGCGCACGCCAAAGCGTTGTAGCGACACTTTGGTCAACAGCAACACGTGTGCTACGTGGACGATGCCGGCCCACACCACGGGGGTGGTGTATGGCCACAGTCATACACAACACAAACACCGTAAACGGGCTCACTTTCGAAGCCTACAGCGCAAAACACGCGGAGGAGATTGCCATTGCTCTGGTTCTCACCTATCTCTCTTCGAAACATATCACACCCAAGTCGCGAGGGGCCTGTCGGAACTATACGAGTGAGGGTGGGCTTCCCCGCTTGCTCAACGCATACTGGAACCTAGCATCCAATACATTGATCCAACTGTGTGCAAGAAAACCATGCTACCAAGGACTCCGTTTCCTTTGAGTCCTTGGTGACCTGGTTTGGGCACCCGGTCAGCAAGGACTCAGAGGAAATGAGCAGGCTGATCAGGCAACCCACGCAATCTCTTCCCGGGCTATCTCTGTCTTTGGAAGCCTACTCCCAATCAGATAATTCGGCCCTTTCATATAAAGATATTACCAATTACTACAAGGAGGAGCAACGGTGCTATCCGGATCCTGCCAAGGGACCGCATCGGGCTGACGAGCGCCTTCTTTTCAAACTGTTTAAAGATACTGTACTTTGACCGGCGTTGCTTAAACGTTTCAATTAACCTTTGATGGCACGTTCCACTTCTGTGGAGAGGTGGATTACACCTATCACATAGTCTGGGCGTGCCACGCAAATCCATCTATCCTCCCCCCCCCCAAACCCCCACCCCAACCCCACGAGAGAGGACTGGGAGGCGGGCCTGCTCGGTTGTCAGGGCCTGAAGGCCCAAAAGGCCCTGGTTCAATGGACGCGGGTGGCGTTGCTTGCCAAATGAGCTCCGAAATACAGGATTCCAGCTAGTGCTGTGAGGGGAGAAGGCTATTAAGACCCAACACAATCACCTTTCTCTAACCATTTACTGGTTATAAATGTTTGATCACCACCACTATGTACTATGGCAGTCCTGAGACCATGATAATCTACTGAAGACCTTCACAGTGTTAAGCACTATAATTTAGTTTTAAAACAATTTGAAAGGAATAGTGCGTGTTCTTTATGAGTACATATTATGCAAACAGAGTGAAGTCCGAAATTAAACGTTCTTGCACTGCCTTGGTCCACATGGATACCGTGGATGTAGCCAGTGCGCTTTTGGTTCAAAGCTGGCTCTCTGCATTATGAATAATGGCCTTCGCTAGCAAATTTATCTCCTCCACTTTAATATGTGGTAAGTATTCGCTAAAGTGTTGTACTTATCTCGGGTTCATTCTAGGTCATTATGCCACCTGTTTTTTATACGAATATTATCTAATATAAAAAAATGGGATAGCCACTCGCTGTCTTCATAACCGCGCTTTTCACGTAGCGGCAGGCATCTTGAGAGGACTAGAGACAACCATCGCAGCGTGAAATGGGTACACAAATTAATATATATTTTAAATCGTAGGATAAACGTGATCGGATGAAAAGAGAACAAATAAAGTCCTTTTCGAGGAGGACCAATGCGGTTTGAAAATTTCCAAAATATGGCCCCTGGTAGATTTTCTGGAGGGAGGAAATTTGAACACGATCCTCAAAAAAAAAATCGGAAGCGCCAAACAGTGAAACTGCCTTTCCCCTAATGACGACCAGAATGAAGTTTAAAATATTTTGCTTTTATGGGCCCCAAATCTTCTGCGACAGAGAGAGATCTTTTTCTCGCCTTCACTGACCTTCCTTCAGGTGAAATCTGTGGCTCGGCGGTTATGTCTTCGTAAAGCACGCTTGCCATGCCGACACTATATAGGCGTTTAACCTTTCAGAATTTCTCGCTTTTCGGCGGCACGATTTTGTCTCTGCTTGCGGAGTGGAAAACGCGCAAAACTAACTGAAATCAGTTGCGCGCACACGATAACCATGCGAGACAAAAAAGAACGGGTGGACTACTGCATGGCGAAACTGGATAAGAGACGATTCGAGAGTATGTTCCGCACTGACGTCCGGCCCGCGAATCCCCGTTTTGGTATCACGAAGTGCACCAAAAAGACTATAAATGCCACCAAAGAGTAAGGCACACGTTTTCTGTATTTTCTGAGAATGTTCAGGGGCCATATTTAGGCATGTCGGTACACCTTAACAAAACAAAATACCCTGAGCAACCTAGCAATCACCATAGATCATACACTTGCAATAAGTTTCAATTCTGAAATTTCACTTACTATCACACCCAGCAAGAACCACATCGAGCATGTGTGGCACATTAAATCACCAAAAAATTATCTCCTAATTATTGGCCCCTTATGAGCGCTCATTGATCAACCTAATTTCAGTGTTATGCAAGGAGTTTGAAGACGCCAGAATGATGCCACTGTTTCCGTCAACGTGTGCAGCCGTGCTATTTCTTCTACATTCGTTAACCTATACACGCGCTATAGTCGCAAGCGCAGCCCACGCAACCATGTAGGTCGATATTTGATATTTCTAACAAAAAAAAAAAACGCTCATTCTAGACGTCTTGGAACAGTATGACAGTTGCACTCTTCAGCTTTTCGGTTCCGTTTTCACCAGCCAAACTGCTCTCATTTAACCCCGCTGCAAGATTTACCAGTATAGCCACTTTTTGGACATCTGGAAGCATCCCTGAGCTTATCGCAGAAACAGCTCCATTTGTCTGCTTACACTCTTTAGTTAACCAAAAAAATTCATTCATTTAATTACTTTAATTACGGCCGTAATTGCTGTATTTGGACAAAATACAATGCGCAAGTAAATAAAAGGAAATTATGATAGTGGCGACCACGTATCGCATTTCTCTTAATTTTGAAATTTTCGCGTGTATACTTTTATAAACGTCACCTTTCAAATAATAAAACGCTCCCCATTTATCCAAAATAAACTTGAGCAAAAATACGGAGTTCCGTGAGGCTTTTTACTTGCAATGAATGCGAGAGCACATTTTCCATGTGCATAACGACTGTAACGACGCCTGCATTATATGACGTATTCACGTGACTTCATCACTTGGTCGCCTAAATCTTCTTGCCAAGATGTGGTAACACCGCTTGCCGGATGGACACCGGATTTTTCGTTTATTAGGGCGCATAATTCTTTTTTCATTATTGTCGCAATATCAGCAAGTCTGGCACTTCCATTAAGCAAAACTAGGCTGGCTAGAGCTAACAGCGACTTCCAAGCATCATTTACGCAGCTTTCAACCCTCCATTCATTGCTCCTCTCCTTTTCTGCGCTGTTTTGACGGTGGTCTTACCCAAGCATCGGGGAGTTATGCATTTTTACCAAAGCATTAAAATAAACATAAAAAAGGAGGTAGTGCTACTACGTGCAAGATCATAAAAACTGGTTTTCTCGGTGGATGCGGCTGAAACCCCGTGCGCCTAACAGTGTATACTTAAGGGCACAAGTGAGCTACCTGCTGCACCCGTCGGACTGCACAGCATAGCGCTATTACGTCAAGGAAAAATATTAAGCTTTTATTCAGTGTACATTTGTCACAAGCACGCGAAACGCGTGGAGGCACTTCGGCGGAGAAACGTTACCATACTGAGATTCTCCACGTTGCAGCAGCCAAGCGATGCGCTGCACCTACGAAATCTGCGCGGATCCTCGTGTGTACAGATGCTTAGCATTCCGACAGCGTCTACTCTCAGCGGAAACACTTTTTCGCTGAAAGACCTGGAAGCCATCAGGCACGTCTAACTATTACCACGAGGTTGATATACTAGTTAATTTTACGCCCCCTCCACTGTCGCAAGCGGGCGGCGGCGGCGTCTCGAGCAGTGAGACACGCGCATGTACCGCACTTCCGGTGAACGACAGAATGCAAATGGTGACCTCTCCGCGTCCACCGGTGTCCGCTGCCCACGCAAGATTGGTCCCCGCGGTGGAAAGGCCGGACGGCTCACGTGCACCGACCGCACAGGAGCGCCTTGGACGAAGCACGAACGAACGAACGAGCACAACAGCGCTGCTGCTTTCTGCGGCGCACGTGGAAGCGGCAGCGCATCACGCCATGACACGCGACAGGGAGGCAGCGTGCGAGCACCAAATGCACCGTAGCCGAGTAACGCACCAGCGTCAAACCGGTGCCTCCCTAAGGTGGCGAGCGACAGCTCCGTTTAGTAAGGCGGGCTTTTTTTGTTGTTGTTCTTTGTGGAGACTCGTGTGTACGGATGCGTTATGCTCTGAGGATGACCTGCGGAGGCGCAGTCATGGAATGCGTGCGAGATGATTCTCCCTATCGTGACCCGCTAGCTGAGAGCACTGGCGCAGGTGCCGCAGCCCGTGATGAATTGGTGAGCGTGCTTGATTGATGGCTCTGCGAAAGCCGTGTTCTCCTCCGGCCGGCGATGCTTTCCTTCGGACATCGCTCAGCTCGCCGGAGCCGCTATCTAACCAACCACTCGAGCTGGCCACTCATCGCGTGCGGCGTCCGCAGCGACGCATCCTCGGGTGACATGATGGAGGGTGCCGTAACAGCGGCCAGCACGCAGCCAAGAAGCACCGTTGCTTACAGGAAAGACGCTTAGACTCCCCCTCCACTTCCGGGACGCTCCTCGCCTGTGCTGTACCCTGGCCTGCGACTGTGGGAAGAAATTAACACGAAAGTGGCCCTAATGGCCCGAGAAATTGGGAGAGCAAAATCACTTGAGCTCTGATTTGAATACTTGCTGCAATTTTGTTGCGTCCCTCGGGTGTCTCGCGTACCGTAGTCCAAAAAGCTCGATGATGTAAGACGGGGTTCGTGGACAGATAGAAACTGTTCCGGTAACGCTTCCTGCAACTTAACGTTCGCATGTATCCCAGTGTGTTAGAGCATCCTATGCCAGAGTAATTTCATGCAATATTCGTCCGTTACGGTACAATAGAAAGGACCTCCTTTGATGATCCTGAGAAGTTCTCCTCTCAGGGCGACACCACGTGGTTTTCTAATGTATGTTTCCTCTCCTTCAGAACTTCACTTTTGCAGTGTTATTGTTTGTATTTTATATTCTTTATGAAATGTTTTCATCTATACATGGTCAGCTTTTAAGCCTCTTACTTTCGCGTGACTGCTTCATACGATAGTCACAGAAAAGCATGCTCATTTATAGCACCTTACGAAAATCAAGTTTTTTTTTTCATTTCTTTACACTGTTTCCTAAACCAAGCATGTACATGTTTCACTTGAAGTAAAAGAAAAGATAACATCTGCAACCTGAAAAAAAAAGAAAAAAGTTCATGCGTTCTTCTCTCTTCCCCCAGCTAGTAATAGCGATTCCGCTTGAAGTAACAATCGCAGTAAAAAAAAAAACGTTAAGCGGTCTTTATTCTCCAAAAAAGTAGTTGATTGTGGTACTCGCAAAATAAAGAATAACGCATATACAATGCGTGCCATGAACCATTGGTTTCTTCATATATATGTCCCCTCATTGACAGCTTCCGTAGGTCCACCTCGGTGGATCAGTGTCTAGGGTGCTCGTCTACTGACCCGAAGGTCGTAGGTGCAATGCCGGCCGTGACGATCACATTTAGAAGCAGACGAACTGATAAAGGTACATGTAAAGTGCGATGTCAGTGCACGTTGAAAAAACACCAAATGACCAAAATTTCCGGAGTCCCCTGCTACGGCGTCTCTAATCATATATCGTGGTTTTGGGGTGCGAAACCCCACACATTATTATCGGCAGTTTAGGTTCAAAGTGTGATGATTTGGTAAATGGTGTCGATGAGGAACAGCGTTAGAGCCGCAATGCAAAATGAGCAGCACATACAAATCGACAGAGCTAGGATAATTAGTATCTTGTTTACTGGGAGCATTGGTTTGTGAGACTTTATTAATAGGGATGAGAGATGTGACTGACGTGCAGTGAGTGGGCTCTTCCCAAGTTAGGACGGGCAGACTATGACCAACCGCCATATGTACGGCTCAAAGACGTAGCCAATTTCTTTCGGGGGAGGGGGAGAGGAAGGAGAAAGAGAGGGAGTGGGGTGGTAAACCAAATTTTAGGTATGTACGTTAAAGGCACTAAAGAGGTACAATGACTAGGTTTGAACTGACAAACTTCACTCTTGGAACTCTAACGCCATATGTTTCACTATCATAAAATCCTTATTAGCGGAGAAAGTCAATGTTCTAGTTTCATTTTTAAATTTTGAGCCAAAGTAAGAAATCTCAAAATTTACTTGCTGTATTTTTGCCGCATTGACTCAATAAAATTTTCTGACACTTCGTATGCGAAGTCAATGGCACTTACAGATTATATTGTACTTCATTTCTATCGGTTGGAGATCATGTAGGACCCAGTAGACACCTTCAAAATTTCTTACGTCAGATGTTTCGTGCGGACATTTTAAAGTAACATTGCCACCCACTTTTTTTGCGCATTCTCTCGCTTACTAAGTGTCATGTCACGGTAAGTGTTCTTTTCGTTATTGTGAAGTTCTACTTTACTAATGCGCAAAACACCGTTTTGCACTTTAGTGTCCCTTTAAAAAACTTGGCTAGGTGGTATTGTCTGAAGGATTCCATATCAATATGTCGATGAAATGCTATATATTCTGTCCTTCATGTCGATTAAAAATTTGTTGAAATCCTGCGGCTGTCCTGCCTCTTTCTTGTGTGTGTCCTTGTGTGTGTTCGCTTGTAATATAGAAGCATGTGTGTACGTGTTTGTGTTTACATGTGCGCATGCATATATACTAATGCAAACCGCAAGTTTTCAGAGAAGGCCGAACACCCAATCCTCTTTTCTGCTCTGCTGTAGCATTATTTACTAACCGTAACTGTTAAACGAGATCGAAGTGCGCAGAAGCATCGTCAATCTTTTCGAGATTCCCGAATACACCGATTGATCATAGTGGCGCACATGTGCGCTTCGCGGATCCAAATCCCGCGGGCGCCCACCGCAAAACAATACCGCACTGATTAACCACCTGTGGCGAAGATTAGATGGCCAGAGCCTGCGAATGCTTTGGGACTGGCTCCGTGGAGCGAAGCATCGTTCGTTTTGCGTGTCGTGGTCCGACGTAACAATAGGACACGTTGTCCCCTAATCACACAGTGTACCGTCGGGAGAAGAGCCGCATCGCGCTTCATCAATCTAAGGCGCTTCCTGCAGACACACATTAAACATGGGCTGGCGAGAGAGTTAGCGACAATTGACCAAAGTGCTGTGTGTCGAGGAGGTCGAGCAGTCAGAGTCAAATGAGAGCGACGGACGCGCCGTCGTCCATCGCCGCGTTCTTCTCAGGAAGCTGCGGCCGCGTAACAAAGGAGCTCAAACGGTTGCGGCGTGCCACTGCAATTAGCGTCCGCAAGAGTGACGCGCGAGCAGTCAGTGCTTTGGCGAGACTCTCCGCTGCCGTGCCATGAGAAAGTTCACAAACGTTGCGTCGGGTGTCACTGCTGCTGTTCCCACTCCAGCGGCTTATATACTCCTTCATCTGGCGCTCCACTAAGCGCACCACTCGCACAGGAATCGGACTCGTATTTCCACTCGTGTTGATTAATGGGAGCCTATACTAATGGGTGTTATTAAAGTGCCACTTGGCCTGTCAATTCAAGAACCGCTTTGCGTGCCATGTATTAACCCGATGCGCACAGCTGTAAGCGTGACTCATGCGATGATGATGCAAGAGATGGGAAGCGAGGCCGTTGCAAAAGTTTAGGTGGATCGACAAAGCTGAAAAATTATAATTATTGGTAATACTTTTTCGGCTTTACGTCCTAACACCTCAATATGGTTATGAGTGATGTCGACATGGAGGGCTCCTGAAATTTCGGACACCTCGAATTATTTAACGTGTGCCTAAATATAAGTGCACGGGCCTCAAAAATATGCATCTCCACCTAAAATGCTGCCGCCACGGACGGAATTTGATCTTGCGACCTGCAGGTGAGCGAAGCGACGAAGTTAAAAAACTTGCTGGTATAAAAAGGAAGCAGCTTGTGCAGGATGGAGATGTTTAAAGATCCTTGAAAGAAACCTTCGTCCTCCAGTGGCCGTAACACGGGATGATGATGATGACGAAGAGAAGGATGTCAATTATAATTCTGTAGTTTTGAAAAAAGGCAATAACTTCTTAAAATGCCGTTATAATCGGGCTGATAACAGTGCTTTATTGTACTGAAATTCTATTTCCATTCTTGCTAGATGTTCCAGTTAAACCTCTGTACACAGTATACTTGTATAGCACGTCTATTTTGGTGGCGAGTCAATCGAAAGACAGTTGAAGATTGACAAGGAGAGAGATAGAGAGAATACTAGTCTCTCATAATCTTGAATTAGCCCATATATCTTGAACTATATATATCGAACCAAACTATTTAAACGCCGTCCAGTTTTACAAGAACAAACAGCAAAAACAAAAAGACACGCACACCATGAAGTCTCATACAAGCTTCTGGATCACTTCTGATATATTTAAGCATTCATAAAAATGCAGACACAATGTAATGAAGCAGCGTACTTTTTCTCAATTATTGGCATTTTAGTTGTAATTTGGATCTTCTTTGTTCGAGGAGGAAGAAGGAGGAGAAAGAAAGTTTAAGTGGAAAGACGGAGAGGTTAGCCTGTTCTTAGACTGGCAACCCTGTGCTGGAGAAAGGGGTGAGGGGAATCAAACATGTTAAAAAGAAATGTTGCCAAGAGAGAGAGAGAGAGAGAAATCACAAAAAAATTAGAGTTACTCAAACAAACAAGGATCACCAAAAGCAATACTGAAAAATGTGCTAACAACGATAGCAAAACCATAACAAGGCCAGGTAAGACAGCGAAAAACAATCACTCTTGTTTATTCGTGTTTCACCTCTAGACTGGACGACCTTCTCTATGTAAATGGTTTGTTTAATCAAATGCTGGCCTTAAGAGTTTAAACAGCTATGCACTCATACGCGTCCTTATCGGTTTCCATATTTTGTGACGTACTGCCTCGAGTACAAAGCAGCGTGGAGTAATATATGCAGCAGCAGCCCACAATGACGTGCACTTGATCCGAAAAGAAAAGGAGGGCACCGCTCATGCCTCACCCACGGCAACCACGATTCAGCTTCTCCTGAACTCCTCAAAGGAATACCCGCTTTCAGAGGGAGCGGCAGTTTCCACAATGAATCGCCAGTATTACAAAGTCGTAGCAGCTCGTGCCCTTCACGCTTTGATCGCTGCGTCAGCTGCCCCTTTGTGTGAAACCATTCGACGTCCATTCTGCGGCTGTCAGACGAGCGCCCACAGGCGCTGCCCTTCACGCAGAAACACGAGATTCGCGGCAGCAACGCATCAAGCAAGCACGTGGGAAGCGTGTGCCGCGTGCACGGCAGTGTTTATCGGAAGTGTGAACTGTCGAGGTGAAACTCAAATACAGCTCAGCGCAGCGGGTTCATGCGAAGGGTAGCCGCGGTCGCATAATAGCTAGTATTTCATTAATCTATTTTAAATAGTGACACCTCTAAAGAACTATGCTCTGAAGGATGACGCACTAACCACCAAGCACGAAAGTATTTCCATTCAAAGAGAGATTCGGAAACTTATACACCTTTTCTCTTCAGCCAACAAGATATTTTTTTTCGTAGCTTATTCCATGCCACTCAAGTTTAAAAAGAAAAGGCACAGCGTCTTAACCACTCGTCAACCCAGGCACTTCAGCATAGCATGGCATGGCCTTGTATTGTATATTGTAGCAAGGAACTGGGAAAAAGGGGATCCAAAAGGGCAGAGGCAAGCGAGTGAAGCATAGCATAGAAAGAAAAATGGAAATGGAGAGAAGAAAAGGCCGAAGGAAGAACGTGAGAAATGGACTCAATGAAAGAGAGATATAGATATAGATAGAGAACGAGAGAAATATGGAAAGAAAGAGTGTGAGAGATATAAAGAAAGAAAAAGAAAAGCAAAATAGAGACATAAGATAAATAAGCGAGGAGGAGAAAGGAACACACACACACACACACACACACACACACACACACACACACACACACACACACACACACACACACACACACATATATATATATATATATATATATATATATATATATATATATATATATATATATAGTTAGAGAGTAAAAACAGACTGAACAAACCAAGACAATACAATAAAGAAAAAAAAGAGAGCAATACAGCAAGTTATTCGGGGAAACTTAGCAAAACAGCGACAGCTCGGTCTGCTTTGGTACGCATCAGCTGTCTTTTTATCATTGCGCATCCAGCGAAAACAATGCTAAATGTTTCTTAACTTTCTTCTTAGTCGACGTATTGAATCGTTCCCACTCCCCTCCTAAGACTCTCTGCAACGTATCCGTAGTTTCGTGCTGCTCCAGGATCGTAGTCATTGCAAGCTTTCAGCGCGTTACTTGATGTCACCCCGTCTCCGTAACGTGCCCACATTTGACCAAGTGGTGATGCTGTATAATGACGTCATAATTCGACATCACTTCATGTGTCGACTTGATGACATCACAAAGTTTGGAAGTATATGACGTGATAACACGATGTTGGTTTCAGCATCACGCATGTTGACGCTGCCGACGCTCCATTTTTTTGCGTTTCACGAGGCATTTGGGACTTTCGCCTTAGTATTACTTCCGCAAGCGGTTCGTCCATCCGCCCTTCCTCCATAAGTGAAGCCATGTGTACTCACACTCGCTGAAAGTCTATTGTAACTCAATTCAAGATGCACCCACGTTGGACTCTTCGAATCGCTATATGTCGACGTCACACATCCGCCTTGTACGCTGTGTATGCGAAGAAATACGGTGAAGGAACTACGAGAGGGTGCATACAGTGTACAGCGGCGAGCTACGTCGAGAGGCGTGTTTGATCTGAAAGCTCTCATCGCATATAAGAGACGTCTTACTACTAGTGGTCTTAATCTCGGCGGCCGTAAGACGCTTGAGCGTATGGCTAGCTTTGCGAACGAAGAAACGCCTACTATGTCTTGCCAAGAGCCGGAAGCGACGTCAGAGTGTCGGAAAAGTTATACGCGAGAGAGTCAACAGCACCGCTCAACACTTGTCTGGTGCTTGAACGGCGCGATCAAATCTGTTTCAGGGCCTGGTGTCGTCCCCCCGAGAAGGCGGATATTAGCAGGGCGTCATCTGCGCAGTGAAATAGGGCGCATACCACTTTTATAACCCCAGCCCTGCTCATTAGGCTTTGGTTCTCTACACTCGTATACGTTTCAGTAGATCATCAAACGTTTACAGAGCCTACTAACTACTTATAGCTATGTAAATTAGGAAAACGTGGTAAGCTTTGCACTGAAGGCATGTACGTCAAAGACACCTTGCGAAAATTTGCACAAAAAAGGGCTGGCTCACACAACTCATAAGTTGCCACTGTACTAATTGAAGTATGTTGTGGTGCTTCACGTGCGAAGCACATTATATGACAATGAGGCAGGCTATAAAGGTGGGGGTCTCCTGATAAATTTTTGCTGCATCGTGTTCTTTAACGTGCCTCTAAAAGATAGAATAATGATTAAAAAAATAGACACGGAGGTTTACGCAGGGCTGAGCCTGGTCGGCTACCCTGCGCTGCGGAAAGGTGAAGAGTGGAGAAAAGTTAAAGAGAAAAGGGCACTATATCCGTCAATGCTGCAGCTGTTTCGCGCATGACTTCACCAACGGTGAGGTCAGTCCCGTGGCTGAAGTCGCAGCAGCTCGTTCGTTGACTTACGCAGCATGCCCATAAAATGTTAGTAGTACCTATCTGGGCGTGTTTGCACATCGCCCTCATCAAAACGTTGCCGTCTTGTTCGGGACTAGAACATGTGCCCTTCAGATTAGCAGCGTTACTAAGCCACTGCGGTGGTTACTGAACTGTTCAAACTCGAGCATAAAATTGAAATGAAGCAAGTGCTCGAGATTAGAAACTATGATGACGAGACCAGACCTGACATGCTCATTGGATATATATCTGCTCAGGACAAAATTTCTCGCCATTTTTCCGTTTCTTTATTATAGGTTCTCAATGAATGCAAGCTCAGTTGTACTAAACTTTTTCAAAACAGCAGCTATAGATTCAACGGGAACGTGTTATAGCAAATGGAGAATGACCCTATATACCAGCATCATTTATATAATTTCAGCTCTTTCATTTTCGAAGATATGCATGTACACCACTTTTAATTGTCGAGCATGGCATCACAAAGCACCCGCCATGGTGGCCTAGTGGCTAAGGCACTCGGCTGCTGACCCGCAAGTCGCAGGGTCAAATCCCTGCTTTGGCGGCTGCATTTTCGATGAAGGTGAAAATGCTTGAGGTGCGTGTTCATAGATTTAGGAGCACGTTTAGGAATCTTGGGAGGTTGAAATTTCCGTAGGCATCCGCTTTGACGGGTCTCATAACCATATGGTGGTTTTGGACGTTAAACCTCAATCATAATTATCCTGGCATGACAAAGTGAAAATCGCTGACTAAGTGTGTCGGATCAGTTTATTTTTATGTGTATAGAGGGCCAGAACCACTATGAAGTGCAAAACGCTCCGTGTGCGTGTATATGACTCTTCTTTTGTCCGTTGTCGTCGTCGAACCTTAAACTTCAAAACATGACGTTACAAACGTCGATAACCACCAGTGCTCTCCTCTCCCTGTGTTGCACGCATGAATAAATAGGAAGCAGTGAGGTGCCGCCAAATCACCCTGTTTACCCGTTTTCGTATGCGCGAATAAATGTGCCCAAAGTGATCCAAGTGATCCACGATAGTCGAATCCAAGTTTTTGTACGATGCCGCTATACGATATGGCATGGAAACTATACGGGCGCTGTGCTATGAAGTGGCGTTGAATCTGCTTTGACGGCTGTAATTAGCATTTTATGGATATGTATACTGCTGTGTCGCAAGAGAACCGAAGCAAGCGAACACACACCCACACACACAAGCACACACACACACACACACACACACACACGCACACGCACACACACGCACACGCACACTCACTCACTCACTCACTCACTCACTCACTCACTCACTGTCTCTCTCTCTCTTTACTTCTACATATCGGCGTCCACCTTCTGGACATTGTGTAAATCAATTCGAAACCCAAAGTCCAATCCCCTTCAGCAACAACTCATAGACGAGATATGGGCAGAATTCTGTTTTCAAATGGCAAAGCTAGGTGACATTTAAAAAAAAAAATCTCTCTGCAACCTTCCCCCTCCCCCATTTACTTTCCCAGATCTTATGAGACTAAATTTCGCGATTGTGGCCCGCTAACTGAAATGACGGTGCCTTCGAAAACCCTCCTTTAAAGGCATTCATCAAAAGACACTTAGTACTTCGCATTTAGTACAGACACTTATTAAAGTGGTGCACCTTCGTTTCTGACAAAACGCGACTTAAAATCGCGGCGCCGGCCACTCGGGACCATGAGTCGGCAGCCTCGATTGAGAAGCGTGTTTTGTCGGCTACGCCTCCCACGGGACTTCGAAAGGGGAAAAAAAAATAAAGAGGTAGTAAACGATGCAGCGACTGAGTACACAAGCGTTGGTGGAAAAATCGATTGGGCAAACAACTCTGAGGAGAGAAAACGTCGTGTCTAAGAGATTTCGCACTTGACAGCGCGCCGTTCCCAGAGCCGCTGACGAGGAATCAATAGTCTTGAAAGCCTCTCCGTGTCAAGGGGCTCTTTACACTTCAGCCCACCTATGGCTTCTCTGAAGGAGTCCATTTAATTGAAATTCATAAACTGCTGAACAGGGGTATTGCGTGACTCTTTCCGTTCTTTGTCTTCTATTTACATTTTTTTATCTTGCAAAACCAAGATTTCTTTGAAGTTTGACTGCTGCTATGTGTACGTATATACGTTATTGAGGTCCAATGCACCTGTCGACTCGACACACTGGCTGTCATGATGTTAAGCCCTGTCTCGTAGAAAGAAAACGAGTGTAAAAATTGAAGTCCTCGCGAAGCATCCTTCACAGCAACTTTCACTAGTTCTTTTTGTTTCGCTGTTCAACAGATCTTCACGTAAGCGGTCAGCATTCTCATGGATACGAATGTTCAGATTACACACAAACGTTATGAAAGAGTAGGATACGAAGTAAGTATACACCAATATTAACTGCCTGTATCATAATTCATCACCATATAACTATATTAGCACAGGCCAAGTCCATTAGGTAGATCGCTGAAAAACTTCTACCTGTATGTCTATCACGTACTGCGGCAAGTACAATTCCGTGCTCTGTGAAAGTACGCTCATAAAATAAGGAACTAAATGCTGTTAAAGGAAGGAAGCAGACAAGAATGCTGGGAGGTAAACCAGAAAGATATTCGTTTGTCTACCCTACACTGGGGGAACAGGTACAATAATATTGAAAAGTTATATGTCTGTTGATGCGTCACACAGTGAAACCAATTCAATTGGAAGGAATGAGGGAGTGGCGAAACAGTTAAAGCTAGCATAAATAAACAAACCAACAAAAATCGTCTTCAGGAAATACTCAGCCACTGTTTGCAAAAGGAAGAACTGTTTCAGTTTTTTTTTTCGCAATTCACTTCCCTAGTCTTATGTTATTTTTCCATTTTGTGTTTCCTTTAGTTTCTTTCTTATTCTGTGTTTTGAAAATTACGAATTCGTCACAAGTAACGAGCTACTCTGCTTCACCATCATTGAATACACAAAATGGAAGAGCCACTAAAACGGAAAATTGTGCTATATTTTCCAGCCAGTGGTGATGGCAGACTTCGAGGGCCTTCGTCCACAAATGCAGAGAATGATCGTGTCAGTACACAGAGGCACCTTGGTTAAAACCAAATTGCCAAGCACAAAGGTCCTTTCCCTTCTGACAGACGCTTTCAACTCGACGCGACTATCCTGTCAGATCAGCTCCCGAAAATGAAGTAGTAAAAATAGCCATAAACTCTTCCCTCCCCCAAAAGGCAGCGAGAAGTTCAGAAGTTTTGGGGCTATATGGTGCACACGTCTCGGAGGCTTGCCCCGTCAGAAAGCACTACCGCGCCAGCGCGCTCTCGGAGGCCGCTGCGAATCGTACGGCCGCAAAAAAGCAAGCTGCAGTCACAGGAGATGTTCGCATGTCAACTTTCGTCGGCGGACGCTAGGCGAAAAGAAACGTGATTACAAATCATCCCGCTTTTCAACGCTCCACTTTTTTTCCTGGTCGACGGCAGCCTCTCGGAGACAGACCGCGTCGCACTCGTGACTTCCTGAGGCCTCTGCGAGGTCGGGCTCCCTCTGCTGCTGCACATTCAACGCCGCCGCTGCTGACAGACGTGCATCTGCGCGTTTCCGATGAGAATCTGTCGGTTACTGCCCTCTCACACAGAATCCCTCGTTCTCTCTTGTCTCTCACTGTCTCTTTACGCTTCAGCACGAGATTCGTGCAGTGTTAAGGAGACTGGAGCTCCAAAATGACAAATTACGAGATGTTTAGTTTGCGAATTCGCGCCTTGAGATGGGTTTGAACTGCACCCGTGTTCGAAAAGCCCCGCCGTTCATACTGCTAAGTTGAATTGTGTCACAGCAGCGATAAAATGCCACCGCTTAGCGATGTTGCTTTCTTTTATATTTTATTGCGCTGCATCTTGTTAGGCATTTTGACCTTCTCGAGCTTTCATGTCTACGCAACACCATGGGCGTCGTTATTGAGGGGCGGGGGGAATAAACTATTTTCCCACTTCCCCCTTTTCAAGACAAAATCCTGTCTGCGCCCAAGTACGTCTCCAAACTTGCTACTCGCAAAATTGTACTGGTAAACCAGTTTTCCTCGACAACGTCTCGCATTTGGATGCTCGTACAATCTGCTAGTTTTAGCGTTATCTTTCCCGTCGAATAGCTACAAGTACTTAATATTACTAAGCAAGCTATTAGCGATACTATAGTGAGATATCGACACAATATGAGATATCGACAAATGGGGAAGGCATCCCATTTTGTCAACCTGAAAGCGTGTGTAAGTAGCCGTAGAATGTTGGAAGTATATATACCAGCTGTGAATACATATATTCCCTCAAGTCTGCGCCTTCCCCTTAACAATATTATAATACTACAGAGACTAAGTTTGTTATACAAATTGGTCGTTAGGTCGGTTTCAACGCGATAACAGACTGACCAGATGATTTTGTTGCCATCGGTCAATACTTATGTTGATGCGAGCAACCATGGGCATGGATAAAAACATTATAAGGGTTATAGTGCTTCACTGCTTACCCGAAGGTCACGTGATCTAGTATGAGCCGCATATGCCGCATTTCGATGTGGCGAAACACTACTGGCCCATGTGCTTGAGTGTGGAGGTTTCTTGAGGGGGCGGAAGTTTCCCGAGTCCTCTACTGCAGCGCCTCCTATAATCATATTGTGGCTTTGGAGATAGTACCCTGAGAGTTATTGTACGAACTGGGCAAAATTAATTAAGCTGTCCCCTTACCTGAGTAGTATACCCCGGTGCAGAAACATGTGCTCAGATTTATTTGGGTGCACGTTAAATAACCCCAGGTGGTCGAAATTTCCGGAGCCCTTCACTACGGCGCCTCTCATAATCATATGGTTGTTTTGGGACATTAAACCACACATATCAATCTATCAAGTGCATAAACACACAATATACAGGTACGCTTGCTTGAAAGAACGTTCGGTCTCCAGCTTTCTTGAACACCTCCGGCAAAGCCAATGTCTATATGAGGATACTTTCCGGCGCATTATGTATACGTCGCAGACCTGTATACCGTGTCAACCTCGTCTCTGGTTGAGAACAATAGGCGGACGAGCATCGTGGGGTCAAAGAGCTTCGCCGTCTCTGAGGAAAAAGTTTGTCCTCGCACGCAGTAGCGTAATCTGCTTCCACGGTTGGTGCACTGCCTGCGCGCAGAAACGCTAGCAACAAGATGCTATTTTCCGCTGCGCACTAACGATCATCCTTGTTCACTATGGTTCTTCTGTCATACAAAACTATCCCATGTCGTTCGAAGGAGTTGTAATGACATCACTCTTTAGTAACACGCAACCACTGAGAAACACGTGTTCTGCTTCTTCCCTTAGTCACTCACTCAGCGACCGCTCGGCATTCAGGACGCTGACCCGTTTTATTTAGATACTTAGATACTTAGAGTAACTCTCTAACGTATGGCTAGTTCGTCTGTCGTGGAGTTGGCAGCATATGTTCCGCATTTGCCATCCATCTGTAAAAGTCAGACACGCTTTCGTTAAACATTGTTGCCCTGTTCTTTCCCCAGTGCTTGCGCTGCGGAGGATGTTTTTCCAGCTCATACGCGCGACCCGCACACTCAAGGTAGTCTGGATATCACAAATTGAGGAGATGCTGCCCACTCCTCTCCGTTACTCGCACAACTCCCGTGGGCGCTTCATGTGTCCCGTGTGTTACGGGAGTGCATTGTACGTTGGTTGGAACGTCATCGTTCATCAGTTCACTCTTCTCATGTGTTGGTGCGGTCTGATCCTTTCTAAAAGCCCCCAGTGCGTCGTCAATTTTCTCGTGTGATGTATGACGAGGAGGCCAGAGGTCGGCCAAAAAAATGATCTTTCTGGGGGCTTGTTCGCTAACTAATGGACCCCACATGGCAAATATGCAGAAGCAGTTGCGTGATGCACGTTTTCGCTCGATGCATTGGGAAATGGGGCACTCTTCTTTTGATACGAATAATTTCACGTGAATCACCACGATTTCTGTTTAAGCGGGTGGTTTGTGGTCGGGTGAGTGATATTCAAGTGTTTCTTCATCTTGTATAATTCTCATTTAGCATCGTGTCTGCCTTGGAAGTCCTGAAGTTTTGGTTGTTCACTGCAACAACAAAAAATATACATACAAAAAATAAAAATATGTATAGTTGCCGTATTAGCGTTCTGCTTATCATGCCAAGAGATTACTTTTTTTAGAATGAAAAATAAATACATTAAGAAACAATGTATGAATATTTAGGACGCTCAAATCAAGACCCAGAAATATAGGGCTTTTTTGACATAAGAAATGACCCGTATGATGTGTCAAAAAAGCATCACCAACGTGAATTTCATAGCTGCACATAAACGCTTACGCATATATTAACTATACAACATCTCTCAGCAGGTATTCACAATCATATACACACTCAAATGTGAATTAAATTCATGTGACTTTAAGAGAGCATCTGTCTTCGTATAGGTTAAGTGAAGCGACAGACTTGGAGTTGTAATTCTGGATGGCCTTATCTCAGAACTGATAAACCTTTTTACCACGCCGTTCGCACAATGTACCTTTAGCATGTCATCACCTGCATGTGCAGTAATATCAAATGTTACGCCAGGGTTGGTTTTAAGACTAGTTATTTTTGTTGTTTATTAGTTAAACCTCCATTGTGAATGAGAGCAAAATGGGTTCCTGCTTTTTTGGGGGGGGATTACATCATATGTTGCATCTTATTTGGGCGGACATGATATGTCGTGAAATGAACACCTACGAGGCTTCTCCTTTCCTAAGCATAACACCCGCTAACATTACCGATGGGTGTGTTGTTATAGTTTCTTGTACTAGAGCATGGTTCAATATTTTTGTTACACCTTGTTCAAGAGGAAACACTGCAATGTAATTGTTCAGCCACTGTTAGAATGATGGGTATACAGTACATGAATTTCCCTTATCTTCCTCTTTACAGCTTCAAACGCCCTTGTGGCTTTATTATTGTTTTGGCATTCGTTCCGGAAAAATAAGAGCGAATCGTTGTGAACTTCACGATTGATCTGAATGGGTGAACCTAGAAAGCTCAAGGTCATGAAATATAAAAGATGCACGTGTGCTGAATTTGGTCTTGCGGTGTTGCGGGTGCAGGCCATGTGGAGCCACTCGGAGCCGAAAAAGTGAAGATTAGACAAATCTGCGTACTATACTCCTCATTTCCATGCTATCTGATGCGCCATGTATTGCAGAACCCCACTAGCGCCAGAGTTCTCTTTTGTGTATTACCAGGAAGCTCTGGAGGGTAAATGGTTCATGTTAAATAACAATAGTAAATTCATTCGTATACATTACAATAGTAAGATGACTTTGTCGTGAGTTCTTTCTGTATATAATGTTTGTAAATTTTCATCGGTCTCACATTTGAGTTGCAATATGGAAAGAATAATAACTACGTTTGACGTAGCAAGCAACTCAACGACTCTCGCTCTTTATTTACACAGTGAATATCATCAAAAAGCTCAGCATCGCTTCATTGAGTAAAATGCAAGACTTTCTTACACACATGTAACTGCCCTGTCCATCAAACAGCAACCTTGGGCGAAAAAAAAATTGCAAATAACTGCAACAAAAGGCAGCTTCGCCCAATAGTGGTGCCAATCCTAAGGGAAGTTTAGCGCTGGGCAGGCTCATCTTCGGTTCTCTTTTTCTTGCCTCCCATTTTTCCTTCTAGTCCTCTTTTCCTGTTTTTCTCTGGTTTTCTTTTTCATTGCTATTTCTTTTTTCTTCCTCTTTATTGCTTACTTTCTCTTCATACTTCCTGTTTGCTTCCTCTTTCAGTCTCCATACATAGTCTGTGTTGTCGTGTTTCCCTAGCCATAATCGTAATGTCCGCACTTGATATCATCATAAGGGCGATCAAAGAACGAGGGGGAAAGAGGCTTCTGTTTGGCACGAGTACGCACCCAATAAGCTACAGTTCGTCACGCTATGTGTGCGTTTCCCTGCGTTATTATCATCATCGAGGCTCTCAAAGATTTGATTGATATTCAACATTCAACATTCAACATTGTTTATTTTGCAGGAGAAAAAATACAGATTTTTTTTCTGTGGGAGGCAAAGACTAAAGGCTAAAAGCCTGATGAGGTCTCACCCCCTATTAACCAAAAGACAGTCTGCAGCAGTGACATATACATTTACACATCAGCAACATACATCTGTATACGTCGGTTACATATCTCATTGGTAGAAGATACTGGCATGCCATAATATATTTCTTTTATATAATCAAAATATTCAAACATTCGGAACATACATTTTTGGCATATACAAACAGAAGCACACATTTTCAATACGTTTTGTTCCACACATTGTTGGAGCAAATCTCATTTTACAATCACAGTGAACAATCGTAAAAATACATAGAAAGAGAGCGTACCATTACTTTTACGTGTAGTTGACTATGGGTCTACAATGACATCAGTCGAAAAAACAAGTGATTTAGGATGAGATTTAAATGGTTTAGATTTCAGAGTAAAATCTATATTCGATTCGTGAAGGTTTAGCAACTGAATAACTTTGTAATCAATGTCCTGCTTCTCGTAATTCATGCGTGTTTTTTTAGTTTTTGCGGGAAAATTTTCTGAAGCCATATTTAGTTGAAGTAGTTCGTGGGTAGGAATCCTGTAGTTTATGTTTATGAATATGTTGCATCAGCTTAAAATTATAAACTTTTCTAACAGGCAGAATTTCGTGTTTGAGAAAAAGTGCTTAAGTGTCTAGGTCACTGGGGTGACCTTTATATTTTTCTATGATACGAAGCACACGCTTCTGTAATACTGTTAATCTATCATAATTACTCTTAGTTGTTGTTCCCCATACCAATATTCTATATAAAAGTTTGGAGTAGAACAAGCTATAATACAGCGATTTAAATAACCATGAGGGAAGGAGGAAAGCGATTTTACTGTGGGGTTTAACGTCCTAAAACCACCATATGATTATGAGAGACACCATAGTGGAGGGCTCCGGAAATTAAGACCACCTGGGGTTCTTTAACGTGCACCCAAGTCTGAGCACATGGGCCTACAACATTTCCGCCTCCATCGGAAATGCAGGTGGTCGAAATTTCCGGAGCCCTTCAGTACGGTGTCTCTCATAATCATATGGTGGTTTTGGGACGTTAAACCCCACAAATCAATCAATCAATCAAATCCATCGAAAATGCAGCCATTGCAGCCGGGATTCAATCCCGCGACCTGTGGGTCAGCAGCCGAGTACCTTAGCCGCTAGACCACTGCGGCGGGGCAGACTCTCAAAGAACAAGAAGACTTGCTTTAAGATCATGATAAAGGTGCTTGAATAACAAGAGGAAGAACACTTCTCTTACGGCGCGAACGCACTATAAACTATGCAGCTATGTGTGATTTTGTGTGCGCTACACCAGGCGACGATTATTGCATACGATAGCCTGGCCCTCTAATATTATCCGCACCGAGTATGCATGTTATTCAAGTGACACAATGCGGCTATAAAGTACACGTTCTGCTCTTACGTATTGCTTGTATACCTATTTTTCTAATGCAGACCATACCCCATTCTATGAAATAAACTAGACGTTTCAAATATACAAATAAAGTCGTGCCTACTTGGTCACCAATTTCATGTCGCATACTCTTCGGCAGTGAACAATACTTGCTCTGTTTCCCGGCGGTTTCGCTTGACCGCAAACATTATATATAAACGGGCCTGCATACGCCACGTGTGCGCCTTGGCAGTCCGCTTCGAGATGACGTTTCGGCTGTGGAGAGCGAGTGGGATGGCATTCAAGGAAAGATGCACGAGGCATTGAAATAAGTTCGCAGAAGATAGCGTCGGCCATCGTGACATTTCAGTCACGAGCGCATTCATTTTGGACACGCCGTGACGTCCTTCTATGAGATCACCTTGGATAAGGCCACGCGCTGCGGCGTCGTTTGCATGCGCACATCTG
This sequence comes from Rhipicephalus microplus, assembly GCF_013339725.1. NCBI lineage: Eukaryota > Metazoa > Arthropoda > Arachnida > Ixodida > Ixodidae > Rhipicephalus > Rhipicephalus microplus. Next base: position 163,259,577 of record NC_051171.1, on the reverse strand, counting down.
CACTCGCGTCACTGTCGTTGGCGCTTTGTGTCTGGGACAAAGCTCTGCACGCGAGTTGTACTCCTCTGAAATCACACGAGGCGTGATAAGATCAGGAGGGGGCGTTCTCATGTGGTTCAGTAACTATATAGTTCTTTTGTCGGAAAGGAGCCGATCCTATCGGCGGCGTAGCAGCTGCTTTGCGCGTTGCCGCCATAATTTCTTCTAATTCATTGCTTCAAAATGTCTGTCATTCTGATTCAACACACTGTCCTTGGCTTTCATAACTAGTTATTACATTTGATATGGACTCTGTTTGTTTGGAGAGAAAGAGTGGAGACCAACTGCGTAATACGTGGGATACAAGCGCAAGGCAGGAGCTCTTATTGTGCGCGCTTGAACTCTGCTTGTAAAAGAACTATCGCACAAGCCACGTCTAGTTATTGTGTTGCAACTCATGACAAGTGATGGCTACTTCAGAAGGAGAACTGAGCGAAATATTTTCGATGAGCTACTAATTGCAGCGCAAACATGACGACTGCTTTTCAGCTTACATGAGGCTGGGCTATATCGGTAAAACGAAGGTACCGCTAAATACCGAGGCGACTGCGTATTTCATAAGGGTGGCGGCTTGGGCTTTTTGGAAATTCATGGAAGTGTATTCGCGCGAGTACACACGGGCAAGAAAGTGTACCATCCACTGCTGTGTCCCTGTGTCCTCACGCTTGAAGTATGTTGTGTGTGTCAAACAGGAAATTGAATACTATCAATAATTCGAATACTATTATATTTACTTCTCACTTCATGTCATACGAAGCCAACAGATAATAAAACCTAGGAAATGCAGTAGGTCAAGTTTGCAGACCATCAAATTTTGCTTTATTCACTATGCGAGGCCTCCGAGATCATGGAGAGTGAAAATTAGACTTCCACCGTTTTGTTGCCTTCGAGGTCCATATAAGCTGAAGCCCATATGATCATTCGAGACGTAGGAGGGTGGGGCGACATGACTGCCAGTTTGAAGGATGCGATATGCAAGATGAGTAATGCAACCCTGTTCAATATTTCTGCAGGCCCTTCTCGAGTCAGGGATGATGAAGTGCGAGTCCTGTTCTGTGGTCCCTACAGCGTGATGGCGACTTCCTCCATATGCGTTTTGTTGTGAACTCTGGGGATTAGGCAATTCACTGATACGCATTGTTGGACGACTGCGGCCACTCACCACCGGAGGTGTCCACGTAGAAGGTGCATCACCCATGTCGAAAGTAAGTGCCCCCACATCTCAGCGCAGCGTGTTGTCTTCTCTCTCGCCGCTGTGTCCTCGCGTTGTAGGTCTACTATTTAGGAACCTCACGTTAGTTAAATTAAGCGCAAGGTAAAGGCGGCACTTGACTGTGAAGCCGCCAAATCATATACTACGCATACAGCTTTCTGAATGTACCTGTGCCCACAAGGAATATCAGCCCCTTAAGAAAATGATTTCCTGTGAACCGATGAGCAAAAATATCAAATACACTTGTTTACCAAAGCCTGGTGTACGTTATGTTACACCTCTTCATTATACTCGCCTAAAATCTCACGCCCAGACACATACCATGACGCCCTACAATAAACGCTGCCTAACGCAACTTTGATAAACGCCCGACAGCAATACCCGTGACTAACGTGAAGGTAGACAATGGCCACCTGTGAACACGTCAGTTTTTATTTTCGCAAGGACCATTGTTGTCGCTTTTCCCGGCGCTCCAGGCTGTTGCCGTTATCGTTTTTGCGCGCTTTCCTGACATATAGCGCCTAAACTGAGGCAGGTCAGGTAAACAGCACGTTCAGACGTTAGAGTGGAAGGCTGCGTCTTTTCGCCAGAGCCACCATCCCCTAAAACAAGGGGCAAACTTTTTTTTTTTCATGAAGAGGAGTTCAGAAAAATGAAAAGGGCCTGTCTGTCCTTGGAGATCGAATCGAGCCAAGGGCGTGGTTTTGACCCGACAATCACTCGAGTGACCCTGCCAGAGTGAGGATGCATAGACGGTGGTGAGGAAGCGAAACGCGTGCGTAAGGCGTTACGGATCCCTTCCAGCGTGCTCGCTATCTACATACGGGCCTTGCCAGTTTCCTTTGTTAGCGTCGGCCGCTGCTGTCACGGACGCGGTGGAAAAGACGGGCGAGAGCGCGAAGGCTGAGAGCACCACCGCGGTCACCGTGAGAACATCCCAGCGGACGGAGGTGTGCCCCTTCTCCCACGTGAGGACGCTCCCGAGCAGCTTTGTTCGCATATACACCGGAACACTCGGGGCTCTTTGTTTGCCTGCCCTTATCCCATGGTTTCAGAAAGCTTTGTGTTTTCAGTGACGACGCGGTTTTGTTTGCCGTTTAATCGCTACAGGCCGCGCAGAATGCGCAGACCGCTGTCACGCGAAACTGGCGGGACGGATTACGTAAAAGCCGCAAATCTCACGATATGTAAATCGCGGCAAATCTGGCCAGCAAATCTCGCGATATGTAAACAGACTCATTCCTCCGGGCAATTAGGGTCTGTCGTTTACCCATTGCGTGTACAATGTGCCCCTCGAATGCGGTCATCTCTACAGTTTGTGATTTACCTTACGTCAATTATCATATAGAAAGTCTTGAACGCGTTGATCTGTTGGGTGACGAGTTGTGGAGTTCGCGTTATACTTTGACCGGTGTCACTCACTACCACGGCTTCGTTTTACTATATGTTTTTTTTTCACTTCATTCGCCTAATTTACCATTTACTTACGTCTACCTCCTACCGTAACAAGTAGTTTACTATATATATATATATATATATATATATATATATATATATATATATATATATATATATATATATATATATATATATATATGTATATATATTGTGCGTGTGTGTTTGTGCTGCCCAGTGGTTCTTGTATCATCTTTTTTAACCATTTAATATTACCCCTTCAAGAAGAATTGAGCTACTGTAAACATATGTAACCAGTGCATTCATCTCTGGAATAAAAAGAAAAGAATAATTCAAGCCCACGTGACCCTTAGGCGAAACGGCTGTTTTTTCACGCCGCTCTGTGGTCCTAGCAACAGAGCGTGTTTGATAGCAACTGTCAAAGGAAGCGCAGGTGCCTCGTGAACTCTTCCGGTTGCGCACTATCGGGGTAGTTGATCTCGTTTGCATTGTTTTAAAACCAGAGCACGGTCTAATTGACCACCAGACCCTGCCCCGCACGTACTTCTTCACCACGAAGGCTTGGCGTGTATCTGGTGGTGTGCCCCAGTTCTTCATCCCTTTCGTGTTTGAACGAAAACCAGAGTGCAAAGGCGAGCCTTCGAAGAAGTGGGTGACCTTTGGGGGTCATCATTACCATTGCAAAGGCGAGAAGAAGGGGGGAATGATCTATATACTCGGCCTAACTTGGAGACACTGATTGCACACGTAATTTCTTCGCGAAAGAAAGAAAAGTGTGCTAATGTTATGCCGCGGAGTCCATTCACACGATTCATCTTGTCGCATCTGCCATGAGGATGTAGTAATCAAAGCTGCGTTTCGTTACATTGCTCAGGCGAGGCTGTGTTCATGGCTACCAAGTGCCAACGAGGCACGCCACTTCCGAGTATAGATCAATCATGCTTGCATTACGTGGGGTCGTGGTGGCAGTGTTGTAGCAGCAAGCTTTACTTACTATTCCACTGACAGATTTCCTTTGACTAGATGATATTTAACAAGTGGCTTGAGCAAAAATAACAACCCTTTGATGGGTGAGTGTGTAAATACCTGACGACCCCATCACTTAAGTTCTAAGCTGAAGAGGCTAAAGTGAAGAATAAGCAACCTGTCATTCTCACAAATTTGTTGATGTGTATTTTGCTGTCACTATATTTATGATGAAAAGCTGAGTGAGTGATAATTGCTTGAAACGAGAAACGCCGATGGATGTGCAAAATAATTAATTGGAATCAGTAGTGCAGGGAGCATTTTACAGCACTCGAAAATATACTTTGTCTGCCAGTCTATTGACATCATAACTTGCCATTTAGACTGAGACAAAGTGCTGCTGCTGGCGTCATTGCTAAGTAGTAGTAATAATAATAATAATAATAATAATAATAATAATAATAATAATAATAATAATAATAATAATAATAATAATAATAATAATAATAATAATAATGAACATTCAAGATACCTTCTTCGTGGTTGATGATTGTGTACATTTACAAGCCTGTAGATTTATGACAGCAGGGGCGCAGAATACATCCGGAATCACCAATACTATGGCATGCTCTCATAATCATATCGTGTTTCGGTGCGTAAAACCCCAGAGCTTACGCTTAAAAGCCAGTCGGTGAGGCTGGTGCGTATTCCACTCCCTATGGCTATACTTTGAATCGGCCAAATGCGGAAACTAACGAAACATCATGTCGAATATGTGCTATGTAATGCACACCCCAACGTGTGAACAAGTCTGCTTTGACAAAGAAAATTGCTTTCATTGGTAACACTTTAAGTTGCCACAAAATCTGAAATTTCACGGAGTGCGTCTGTGTTTATTTTTGTGACACGGCAGGACATTAACGTGACAGTACTTGCACATTATAGCAGCTGTGGCATAATGTATTCCAAGCTGTATGCATCAGACTTTGCCCATGACACATTTAATTATTTACTCCGTCCTTGAGCCCTTTACTGGTACGAGAGACAGTGCTCGCTCGAGCCCTCTTGTCAAAATATGCCTCAACCCCGGCCACTATGTGGTACTACACACTCCATAGTAATGTCAATCGGACTTACGATCCAAGATGTTTTTTTCCTCTTATGTGCTCCTTCGCAGGGACCATTTCCGTAAACAAAAATGTACAAGAGAGAGTTCCCTTATGCTTCCTAAACGCCGAAGTTACTTGAGTAGTTTATGCACTTGTGTTGCCAGTATTAGCTGTCTTATTAAGTGGGGAGGGGGGGGGGGGAGACGGTGCTTAAAGATTGCGAGCAAATAAATATTGTGGAAAATTTTGGGATAATTAAGCCACGCCGTTTTATCGTAAAAGGTGATATAAGAACAGAAAACGGGGACAAGATGGCATCCTTATTCGAAAAGCCCGAGTGGTGAAGCCTATATACATATTCACTGTGCTCATGCCTCACTTTCTTTCCATTCGTGCTTGTTCTAACTCTCGCTAACTCTCCGTTAACGACCACTTGTAAGTTTATTGTCACTAGATAACTATGTTTACTGTGCGTGTCATATACTGGGTTACTCGGTTTCAGTTCTGATTACATATATATTGCATAACTGATGATTTATGATCAAAGAGCGTAGGCGTAACTTTTTTATTTATAAAACTGCATATTCAACGTAAATACTCAATTCAAGAACATTTTAATTTACATTTGTTGGTGTATTTTAGGTTTTTCGCATTGCTCAGTAATGCTATTCTGCCATATCTGTTGATCGTAGATTGGTTGATTCAAATGTTCACCTTCTCTTCCTATCGTGATTTTCAGTTTGCAACTTAAGAGGCTTACAGGCGTTTTTATTTATTCTTTCTTCACTTGGCATTCCTATCTTATACCATTACAGAGTATAAATAGTTGAGGGGGGGGGGGCATGAACACGCATTGAGCCAATGCTGGTTAGCTTTTCAGGTAACCGTCTGTTGTTTGTTTAAGACCATTATTTTAACCATGCCATGTGCCAGCAGCATCGTAACAACCCCATTACAGTGTTCGAGATTCATTACACGCAACTATATGCTCTGCTCCCTTAGTTCACGTACCCAACTATGAACTTTGACTCTACTTCTTTTGCCGTACGTAACAAAGGCAGCTGGTAAAGCGGCCTTAATCACGCCGCTCGCAGATTAAGACGGCGCATGAGGTGCATCGCGCCACGGCGACTGCAAGAAGCAACGCTTCGCGCCTTCTCATGCAGCGGGGCTAGAATCGACTTGTATAAGCACATAATCAGACCAGTATGGCACGCCTATGAGTCTACCAAAGGGATTCTGTCCTTATTTTATTTAACCTTCCTTCTTCGATCGCCGCTTTACGCTGCTCACGCACAGCGGCCGGCCCTCCCGGAAGTTTCCCGTGCATCTCAACAGCGCCGCATTCGTTGCGGCACCGGCGGTGTTTTGCGTCGTATGAAAAATGAGAGGGAATCTTGCGTAACCCCTTTCGCTTGGTACTTCGCTCGAACAAATATAAATGGCGGCCCGATGATAACGAGCCGGACACGCTGAAGCGCTTGTGGGTTGCAATGTAGAAGCGATATGAGCACAACGCGCGCCGGTGGTGGGCCGTCATCGTATAGTGCTCGGTGCGGTCTTCTTTGAAAGCGCTCTTCATTTACTTGCATTTCTCTTTCATCGTTCAACGTTGATTCATAGTTGGTCACGTCTGACTACGTTATTCGCGAGAGCTTTTCCTTTTTTTAACGAGCTGCTAAACCATGTACACGTTTCCGGGTTTCACCACTCGTCCTTATGACTGCGGAATGTGGTGAGGGGTACGTATCTCTACAGCGGGCGTGAATTCGCTGGCTCCATCCTGTTAATGACAGGTTACGAGAGTAGCTTACCGTTCTCCCGTGCGTTACCCTGCCGCTGGCGTTCGCTTCTACGGCGGTACTGCGGTTGTCCGCGAGTACGAATGTCCCACTCGTTGTTATTGCACGCACGTATACATATTCGACCCGTGACGCCAACTAGGACTAACAGCGTAAACGTCGTTTCGAAGGTGCCGTTGCGGTGTGATAGCTTTAATATCCGCGCTAATTGGCTTCCTGGAAATGGTACGCGACCACTGTCGCTTTGGGCTCTCTAGTGTTAACGGTGGACACATTGTAATGGCACGGCAATAAAGGATGAACGTGAGTGAGTAGCCTGTCATTTAAACGTGAGATGCTTCGAGAACATTGCAGGAAAACGTCACGTTGTTGTCTGTTCTATGGTGCACCTAAAGGATTAGAAAACAAAAAGGGGCATTCCAGTGATTAATCCCGTATGCAGTCAAGGTGGAAGCTGACGGATGTTAGTACAAGGTCTGATTAAGTCCACGAACATGAGAAAGTCCACAGGCAGGCTGACCGACGTGTCGATAAGAAAGTCTGTCTTTGTCAAAGGTACGTTGACATACTTGGTCTGTCAGTTTTAGGCTCATAAACCCCTCTCGTTACGTATGGTGATGTCGCTGTTATTTATCGGCGTCTGGAAATTTAGAAGCTACTGACAATGAGATGGGCATAGATCATTTCCCTAAGTATAGTTTAAGAATTGCGCGTAGCCTTCACAATTTTCGAGCTAAGATATACCGTATTTACTCCAATACAAGGCAAGATGTTTTTTTTTTAGGTTTTCGCTACCTAAAGTCGACTCTCGCGTTACAATCGAATGCCAAAATAACCATTTTTTTTTCTGGACGCAACTAAAAGTGATACCTCGCGTTACAATTGGGGTGACGTTACAACTGTGGCCGCGTTACAACTGATTCAATAAATTACTTTCAAGGCAGATTGCTGAGTGACTTGCCGATTACCTGTGAGCACCGGTGATTCTATGTGTGTACTTGCATTCACCTCCATTGAACCATAGCCACAACGGTCGAGGAATCGCACCCATGACGTCGTATCCCACTACATTAGCCACTGCGTCAGATGTCGAACTGTAATATTGTTGTCAAAGAGAGAGTTAAACTTTATTTGCTTGACCAGGGGCTTCTTAGCGCCGGAACGCGGGAGGTCACCTGATTCGAGGTAGCCGCCTTGGACTGTGGCTGTTCAACAGCTCAAACGAAATATGCTGATCAATTCCCATCGTCTCTTCAGTGCCTTGCGTTCGTACCAGAATATCACCCCGTCTTTCTTATACCGGAACTGTGTGTGCAATCGGTAAGAATATGTGGATGACAGAATCGTCTGCACGAGCGTTGCGTTATATATGCTGAAGCACGGCGGTGCATTTTTGCCGGCTGAAAGAAGATCCGGAAATCACGTAATAAAACGTTGCGGCTATTATGCAGCTATCGTTTGATGCCAGTGCCACGTTGTGGCCAACTCTAAATATACCAAAGTCACGCACGACTGCGGCAGTGCTCTTGATCACCGGCCCAGTCGGGAAACCGGCTTCGACTCGTAGAGAGCTCGCTTCTGTCTGAGTGCTTTCTTTTTTATAGTGTCGCCTATTTACCACCCGTGATCTTTATGCACACGGGGGTCAGTGCTCCGTACATATGGCATTCGTTCGAAAAAATCATAGCTCCTCGTAACCCCTGCTTCGAGGAAATAAATCAACAAACTTCTCGTTATATCGTTCGTGACGCAGAGTCTCTCTCTATAATAGCCCCCGTATTTTCAAGCCCTGTGTTGTAATGCAGCATAATTCTATATTAGGTTAGCAGTTTAGCTAGAACTGAACACTGTTGAACTTCGGCACGAATTCCCTTGCACAACGAGCGGAATCAGACGTCAATATAAAATTAAAACCGTATCTATGCGAACGTAAGGCTACACGTGTGGATATTGCGTAGGAGGAGAAAGCATGAATTTTGTGTGTTTTTTTTCATTAACCTATTTTATTCACTTACTTTGCGAAACATTAGTTACAGCTTAAAAACGTTTTTCCGGCTCCGTTCGGGCGGCCATCAATGAAATGGCGAAATCAGTGACGTGCAGTGGAGTTGAAAAACGGAATGATGTGCGTTGCACGAAGTGAAAAGAAAGCATGTGAACGAAGTGGACGGAGTTGAACAAGCAGTGTTGGACGCACTGCTCATTTTTTATGTATTAAGCGTTATGAAAGTGGTGGAAGGAGTAGCATGGATTTGTAAAGTGGTATTTACGCACTTTCTGTGGACAAATCCCACTATGGTGTGCGACGGTCCCCGAACATGAAAGTCTCTATTAAAACCAGCTTCGCTATTAGAGATGTGACGACTAGAAGAACCAAGGTAGGAGCCAGCTGCTTGTGCGGTGAAAACTTTTAGTGCCCAGCAGGGAAACGCTGTTGCGCGCCTAACATTTACACTGCGTCAGCTTTGCCCACAGAATCCGTGCACGTGCCCAACTCATGTTTAATAAGTAGTCCTAACTAGTTTTCGCGCGAACTGTGAAACGTTTTCTCGGCTAATGACATCCTACACAAACTAAGAGTTGAAGGTTAGTCGTTGCTACCTAAGGCATTATGCATGATTGATCATCTATGCCAGAATACCTTACAAGATTTACAAGTTTTTGACCTGGAAGCAGTGAAGCAAATATATCTTCATGGGCAAGTAGACTATTTGAAACATTCAAGAGGGACTTGACGTTACAAAATGAGTGAATTTTACTGGATGGAGCATTTATGCTTACTTTCTAAAAGAGAGGCAGTGACTGCTGTGAGTGGATGTAGCGGGTTTTGTTTGTTTGCTTGTTTGTTTGTTTTTTGGGTTGTCGAAGTCATAAACGCTGAAATCATACATTTGGAATATATCTCATTTGAAAAAAAAAATGTTTACAAGGTTTGTCGTAGTTAAAAATGTAATCGTATCATTTTACTTGAATAACTCTGAAATTTTACCTCTCGCAATTGTTCACGTGTCCGCTTATTGGGCCCGAGATTATTGATAACTAGCAGAGAATCAAGTCAAGTAAAGTATGGGGAGTGTAATTTTTAGTAAATGACATATAAATGAGAAGTATTTAAAGAAGACGAAAAGACATCACCCCACTTGCACAGGCCAAGCCTGCTGACCCGCAGGTCGCGGAATCAAATCCCGGCTGCGGCGGCTGCATTTCCGATGGAGGCGGAAATGTTGTAGGCCCGTGTGCTCAGATTTGGGTGCACGTTAAAGAACCCCGGGTGGTCGAAATTTCCGGAGCCCTCCACTACGGCGTCTCTTGTAATCATGTAGTGGTTTTGGGATGTTAAACTCTATATATCAATCAGTCAAACAAGTTATTTTTTAGTCCACTTAAGTCCCCAAATAATGTTGCGTTGGTCAAACAAAGGCGAGCCCTTAAAATTTTCTGTTTTCAGCTTACTGGGCTACTATTTAAACTACCTTGTCCACTTTTCCTTCTTTGTTTTCTTTCTTCGTGTGTGAGACATTGAACGGCAGTGTCAATACTTAAGTGCTCCAATCGCCTCATCATTGATGCTTCATAGTGAATCGCATTGAGGGGCGTGAATGTCAATGACCTGAGCAGTCTACGGCAAGTGATAAGCTACAGAATTAGATGAGGATACTAAGACAAACTGTATGAGTGAAAACTTGAATACAACCTGCACATACGAACATTTGACTTGTTGAAATATTACCTCGAGAGAGTGGATGATTTATATTGTTACCTATATTACATTTGTTACAATCTTTCTCAATGCTCTCGAAACTTCAAGCCCTCTAGGTTGGCGTAAATGACGGAGGAGCTAATGAAGCAGAGATGCTACGACCGATGTCTATCGCTTCCTGCTGTTGTGATGTTATATAAAGCTTTATTTTTCTGATTGAAATCGACAAGCTGTGAGCTAAACTTCAGTTGGATGTCTAGTATTTCGTTATTTTTTTAGCTCATTAGAGTTTTATTTTTTTTTTTGTCTGCTTGTGGTGCACGTCAATGAAACGACCACAGAGAGCAAACAGTGAAGCATGGATTGAGGCTGCGCACGCTACTGGTGGCGAATTATTAGAATTTTTTTAAATTTGTAATGAAAGCATAAATTGGGCTCATGGCAAACTTCCGAGTGAATCAGTATAAAAAGTGAAGCGACGAGGTGAAAAACAGAGACATCGATAAATATGCTTTCCGGTCTTTTTCTGTTTGAATAAATGACTTCATTCCAGTATTATTGGCTTTATCGTTTGCATAGAGTGACATAATCTCTTCGAAAACTACCATTAGTTATAATACTAGCAGATTATTTTCAGTTATGTTGACTACTCAATACGCATAGTGATCACGTTTTGCGCACACAGCCGTCCCTAGTCCCAACTGATTAAAGTTTATTATGCTTACCAGCATACCAGGCCAGGATAAACATGAATGAACTTTGAACGCAAATAGCTCGGCGAGAAATGGACTTGAGGGACACAGGCTTTTTCTTTCTATGCTGCTTCACACATGAGCGTCTTCAGTGCAGCTAGCGATGGAACACATGCGCATGAAATCGGGCCTGACTCTCTTAACCCCACAATAAACACAATTGCACAGCATTAATACGTACAACATTTTGGTGCCGAGTATACCTTAAATAACTCCCAATCTGAAATTACTTTCACCCGCTTATATCTTGCATTGAACACATTATTGAAATGTTCATCTGGCTTGTATGATCTCCTCATAGCTGTGGCCCTGTCCGGTCTTTCTGTGTCCTTGTCTCCATTAGCTCACACCTCTTTACCTTGAAGTATACATTAACAAACTCGCACAGCGGCAATTTTTACTGTGGCCATTCTGCTGAAAAAATGGGAAATATTAGATTCCTTTTTGCTTGTTTAGTTTTTCTTTGCCACATAAAAAAAACACTTATATATTTATATCTGAGCAATATATGGGTGATATATGAACTAGTTGTTATGATTCCGTATTATTTAATGTGGCGGAAATGACAGGTTGAACAAGTGGAGACAACGGAAGCGTTCGTTGTCTCAACTTCTTCTTTCTGTCGTTTGGGGTGGCTTAAATAATATATATTGTTGTATTATATAAACAAGGAAAGATTACGTTGCGTACTTCTGCGTGCTCCCTTGTACGTCACGTCTGGACCTCAATTTTGGTAATCGGGGTACCTGATGTACGACATCCGTCTTGCACACCACGATGCCTAAAGCCAAACGATCCACTGAACAATTTCTATGCGATGACAGTGTATCAACCGAAAGTCGTACGTACGTTAGAAAGCAGAATGAACCCACTATAAAAGACAGACTGTTAGTGTTTCTAATAGTTAATGTTCGGATGGTAACCCGGATTTCTGTCACCAGCGACGCCGACAAGAAGGTTGTGAAACGCGGCGAACATCACTCGATGTCATAACTTGTGTTGCAGCTACTCGCGCAGTTGGACGCTGTACGCGCCGCGAGCACGAAGAGTTGCGATCGGTGATCGCATGCGCAAGGCCTTCGTGCCATCACTCTTTGATTTCACCAGCACGTTCGCTTCGTTACCGACATTCCTCGTGCGTCACACTGCGCGAACTGTAAGCTCGCTAAGTTACGTTGTGCATATCTGACCGACAGCTATGTCCCTAGGTCACCATCATAGAAATTGCGTACAAGTAATCTTAAACAGAACACGTGGAAACAGTATTTATTTACGTTATCATTAATGTAGTGGCCTTACGTACTGGAACCACAATATGATTGAGAGACGCCTTAGGGGAGGGCTCCGACGATTTCGCCCATCTAAGGTTCTTTAACATGCATTTAAATATACTTATTTACATAGGTAACACATACTTGTTCCTCTTTACTTATGTAAATCTGTGTGCATCTATTTGTGTGTGGACTTGCGCACTTGCGTATTTTATTAAATGCATATCATATAGGCTGCTGCTTGCATTCAACTAATGTACTAGAGAGAGAGAGAGAGATAAAGATGCAAGGAAAGGCAGGAAGAACTAATGTACAAACCTGTAGTAGAACAGTATGCTCTAAAGAAAGTAACCTCCAATGTCTGAGATAGGAGGTACATACGTAAGGCTCATACATTTTTAGCCCTCGCCTTCATCTTGACTTGTTAAGAAAATCAAGCGGGTCTTACCGACAGAGTTTAGGCAATGTCGTATCCTCTTTTTATTTAATGTTTTCTTCTGTTGCTGTACTTTTAACATCTCTTTTCTACCATCATTTTCTCCCCTTACCCTCTTTCCCAGCACAGGGTAGCCAGCTGGTCTAAGAACTGGCTGACCTTCCTGTCCTTCCATTTCTTTCTTCATTCCTCGTCTCTCCAAGATATTCAACTGAAAAACTAATCACCAATGTGGCATTTTGTATTCAGTTTTTGATGATCTCTACTTTTTTCATGCACGACTTATCAGTGCTAATTGTTGTAAATGGTTTATAAATGTACATTAGTTACTCTGAAAGATTTCTCGAGTCTACGAGCTAAGCAGTGAGGCACAGATTTTATGTATCGTTTTTTTTGCCTGGTTATTCAATTTCACTTGCGTTGTCGAGGCCAATTCCGCAGCTGGCGAATTTTTAAGTAGTTACCACTTCACATAAAAAAAGAATAAATAATTACTGTATATGCCACATAGACAAATGTACTTGGTATACCTAGGTAATAGTAAGAGTGAGATATGCCAGCTGTGCGCAAAGCGGTATTCTAATTTTGTGTGTGACCTCTAAGGATTGTTTACTTAACCAAGTACGAGCATACAGTGTCACACGTGTACCGGTCTTATTGCGTAAATGACTTGAGAAGGAAATTACTTTCCATCATAATATGATCCATGAAATTCTTACAAATGTACCTCAAAGACAGGGTACCAGCAAATGAAAATGCGCTGAATAGGATAACGTTTGTTTGTTCAGTTTGCTTTGATGAGGAGCTGAATAGCATTAAGAGAGAAAACTGCAATAGTTCATTTGAAAACTGATATTTCAGCTTGTGGTAAACTACTCTCTCAACCAATTAGACTTGCATAATATAAAAAGCAAGTAGTAACGCGAATCAAAATGTTGTAGCAAGTTAATCTCGGGTGGAGCCCTTTTGCAGAGCCCGTCTGGCTCTGGTAGCCCATCACGCCTGGTCACCAATTGGTTCCCAAACTCCAAATCACTTGCCAAGACCACATTGTGAGTGCGATGAGCTCACAAGACTTGATATTTCCTGGGCTGAGCGTTCCATACACTGGAAAGCAATGTGTCCATCGGGCTGTGCAGCCTACGCACAGCAAACCAAAGCGTGCGCATGGGAGGTGGAGGGCGGGGGAGCTGAGCACCCCTCCTAGATTCCTAAGAGGGGGTAGGCATGAAGTCTGCGCCATGCATAGACTTGGTAAGGGTTAGGGTGCTCCGGCAAACCTTTGCCCCTACCCATCACGGGGAAACCTGCGCGCGCCTATGTACATGTAGCCAGAGCGTAGTCTAGTTATCTCTGGAAAGATTTCGAGCAATTTAGAAGACGAACTAAAGGAGTTGCCGACAGCATGACACCTAACATGCTTGCGCATTTACTTGATCAAAAGGTGAGTGATGGACCAAGTTGGTACTGCCTGAGAACGCCTACACCATTTTTCCAGCACCTCAGTTTGTCGGTGCTTTGTTTCAAGCACAACACTCCGGCAACAATATGAACCACGGCCACTGATTCACGCATTAACTGGTTTCGCATAAGCAAAACAACGTCTCAAGAGTTGAACGACGGTGAAAACACTGCCCACATCTCATTGCGCTGCGTGCGACCCAAACAACGACGCCAAAAACTGTGGACCATCTCCCCAAATGGAACCCTGATTGGATGCGAAGCAGCAGCGATGCGCACGGCACTGACCCGGTTGAAACGAGCTTCGACACCGGAGCTGGAAGAACAGTTTGAAGCGAAACTCGGTGTAGCGTTTACTCGAGCAAACGTTAATTTGAAAGGCAGAGACACGGGAGGCGTGACGTGTTGAAGACGCTTGCACTCGGTTTCCTTGGCTCGCATCTCGTCGGTGTTGCCCGCGAATTGTCTGTATTCTCGAACGTGATCGATGTTCCTATGCCATTCTTATGTGATTCTTAAAGAAAAAAATTAGACGAAAGCGAGCCCCGTATCTGTCTGCATCAAAGTGCGACACCTCAAATGTAGCTCACGAGGGATGGGGTAAAGGAGGGAGTAAAAGGATAGGATTAAAGGTAAAAGATAGAGAGAGGAAGGAGAGAGCGAGGCGCAGGGACAGCAAACGACAGAAAACGACGGAAGTAAAGAGGAGATAGAAAAGATGGACACGGTCGCAGGAGTCCGGGGACGGGGCACCACCAACTGGTAGGTGTTCTGTGGAACCACTCAGCGAGAGCTCATGTCGGCGGCAGGAGATGGCGTGGGTCGAGCCAGTCGGCCAGTGCTGCACTGTCGTCGGTGATCACGGGCGTCACAACCGGTAGGCACGAAATCCAGAGAGCGAGTCCCGATCGGTGTTCATGACTCGCACTTCGTTGATGTCACTGGTATTCCACTGCGGACGCTGGCTTTCGGAATCTTTGGCTTGTGCGTCGTCGGTGTTGACGTCACCATTCGCGAACGCGATCGGCTTCAGTACCCTTCGCAACGCTGGCGACAACTGGGAAAGGCACGCGCACACTAGCGGCAAGCCTGCCGCGACGGCGTCCCACCCGTCGGCGCGATCACGTGGCTAGGAGCGGCGCACTGTCCACATTTTCGGCGTCACCAGATTCTTGAGCCAGTGGCTCGCGGCTTCTCGTGTTCGTGTGCAAATGATGTGCGCTTCCTACCAGGATCAGTGCCAAGATGGATTTTTCTCGCCGACAGATGGAGAGAGGCGGCGCGAGTGAGATGACGCCCACTTGAGGAGTGGGTTCTAGCGTTGTGAGCGGTGGAGAGGGTAAAGCTCAGAGAGCTGACACGCGGCGAGCGCATGGCAGGCGAGGGAGAGAGACGTCACCGCGCACTGCTAGGATGGCATGAGCTACTTGGCACTGCTCCAACACCTGCGGCGAGGGGAGTGGTGCAGATTGAGCGACAGCGTTACACAGGCTAGCCAAAGAGCTGCTTCGCATCTAATAAACTCCGGAGGTACTGCAATACACGAATCCGCCACAGTTGCCTTAACACTTATACTCACGCGGTGCTGCACGGTCCAACGCACAATATTGGCGTAACCTTAAACCTTCACGTGTGTGGCGCCGTCTATTTTCTTTCCTTCTCACTCGCAATGAGGGCCCATATCGAGCACGACGCCGACCTCTAACCGCCATTCTAGCTCGTCCGCAATCTAAACACGCTCTCTTGAAAGCATTGCCCTGAGCGATTCGTGCCTTGACTTCCCCGTTCCACCATCGTGAGTGACCGCACACGAACTGCTGCGTTGTTGGCCCTGTTTAGCAGCGAGGGAAGTCTTTCCGCATTTTGTTTGCGCCTCTCTTTGTAGCAACAGCAGCAGCAGCAGTGGTTTCTCATTTCCCGGATGTCTTTATTTTTTGAATGACCGTGCACACCTACGTTTCCAACCTAACCAGCCACTATCCACTTCCCCTCCCCCACTGCCGCTCACCTGTCGGAGATCTCACGCGTTCCGCGAAGGTGCGCGGGAAAAAGTAAAAAAAAAATGAGAGCATACCACCCGACCAGAAAAGCACCTGCCCAACCTCAACGTCGAAAAAAAAAGGCGAGCTTAATTACGTTGGCCCTCTTGCGGCCGACCACGCTACTCTCCTTCTTTTCTTGCTTTTTCTTCTTTTTTTTCCTTTGCCCTTATTATTTCACTTCCGTTCAGTCGCTTGCTTAGCGCTCCTGCATGGTGGCCGGCTTGAGAAGGTAACTTTGCGTTTCTCTCACTTCCTTAATTCGCTGTACCGAGAGTTAGCAGATCGGGCATAGGTCGGCCAGCTCACTCATCAGTCGACTCACTCAGACTCAAATCGTGCCGTGTGTCTGAGTAAGTCCAGCTGAGTTATGTTTTCGTGAGTCTGAGTCCGAGAACTACGGTTGAACAAAATTTCGTGAGTGTGAATCGGATTGAGTTTGCCTCAGGAAAAGTTTGGTGAGTCTGAGTCCGAGTGAGCTCCAAAGCGCGAAGTATATTTCTTGAGTGAGTATGAGTGAGTTCCATTTTCTTTTGCCGACCTAAAGTACTATGTAGTCATCTTAAGCATCATTACCAGCCTCCCCTCGATTCACGTTAATACTCATACCCACTCACAGGTATTCCAAAGCAGTGTCGTTCATACACCGTTTTAATATTTATTACTTAGAGGCGTAAATTACATTGGAGGTTTCTTGACCATCCTTCCCCCCCCCCTTTTTTTTTTCAGGAACTGTCTTGATGATTACACCTTATGCTTTCGTGTGTTCCAATAAAAAGGACCTTCCTGGTTAGGAAGCACTGAGAAGTTGTTTTCGAAGATACTATGTCAAACGGCACCAAGAAGAGTACTGATTACGTGAAAAATTGATGTTAAAGAGCATTTACACCAGGGTTGAAGAAGCTAATTATTGTCCTCCGCACTCATGAGTCAAGTCGCTCGAAATCATTCAGACTCAGATTGAACCATGAGTCTGAGCGAGTCTGGGTGAGTAAAGTTTTGGTGAGATTGAGTCGGAGAGAGTCCGGCTGAAGAAAATTTCGTGAGTGTGAGTCCGAGTGAGTCCGGCTCAGCAAAATATTTTTGAGTCAGAGTTCGAGTGAGCACGAATCTCAAAATATATTTCATGAGTCAGTCTGAGTGAGCTCCACAAGTTTTGTCGACCTATGGTTGCGGGATTTCTTCCCAACTTCTGCATTTGGAGTGGTCAAACACATTGAAGCTCCAGAATCGTTGGTCGAATAGTTATTGGGAGATCGTTATTATTCGGAACACATTTGCTTCACAAGTGACTTACTGCTTCCTGGGCATCTTATATCCCTCAGAACAATTTTTGTGGCTTATTCAGAGATCAACTTCTTTCTTTCTCATTTTCAGTGCCCTTTCTCAAACACAGGGTAGTCTAAAGGAAGGCCTAACCTGTTCAACATGCTGTTTTTTTTCTTTATCCTTTTTACCCGACCACTCCAACCACCCCATATGTAGCTTCTGCCTAAGTCACAGATAATTCGTGCGGTTAACGTGTAACGGCTCAGAGCGTCAAACAATCCAGTGATTACAATTTCGAGCTACTTCAGGGGGAAACCGCTGTTGCAGGTTTTATTCTTAACAACACGAATTCATATCAAATGGCCCAATAAAATTGTTTATTAACAATTGTGTTTTTCTTAAGTACACAGTTTTTTTTTTACATAAACATTGGAAAACCTCTGGTAGCTCAAAAGATGTATATGCAGGTGTTATGTTGTGATTATTTGCTTGATTATGCAGTGTGAAGGTGGTGATTACTATCATTACGTTGTCGAATGCATCAGCGCTATCACAAAAAGTTGTTTTGTGGAGCTTAAGTCCGGTGTACACAAAATGTTCACATACACATGCTCTAAAATATATTCGAGGATATAGCAACTAACTCGAAGCAGCTATATACGCCAATTTTGGTCTGTTGGGGCAAAGGCAAAGTTACTGTAGCATCCAGAAAAGTGGATAATGTTGTATCAGCGTAGCTTCACCATCGCTTCGCAAAAAAGAAAAGATGCATCTATCGGAAGTGTGATTAGGCATTGTTACAACGGTATCTTGTACCCCGATATGTATAATCATTGTTTTTTTATATTCATAAAACTAGGCTGTTAGTCGGGGCCATGTCTACATTTTCTCGTCTTAATCGTGTTCTAGGGTTGTTTCTTCATTCAAAATTATCATGTACAGACTAACCCAATTCAAGACGTTAGTACCAACACAGACGTTAGTACCAATGTTGACTCACAGCCACCCTTTTAGTAAAGCATTCAAAGACATGCATTCATTTCATATATACTATATGCACGTTTATTTTCTCTTATGTTGTGGTGTCCTTCCTGCCACTGGCAAATGTCGGAGCCACCCAGGTAATCATCAGCAAAAAAAAAATGTCACCATATCCACGGGGTGAATGATGGAGAGTGGAGCGAAGCATCCGTCCATACTTCGTTCTTGCTTCCGTCCGTCCATGCGTCCGTCTGTGTGACCATCCGTGCGTCCATCCGCCCGTCCGAGCGTGCATCTGTTCGTGCATCCGCACGTCCATTCGTGCGTCCATCCCTGCGTTCGTCCATGCGTCCATCCGTTCATGCAGCCATCCGTGCGTCCGTCCATGCATCTGTCTGTGAGTCCGTTCGTCCATCTAGTCAGCACTCCAAATACCACCATCTCGCATCTTTTCATCATATATTCCCCATATAGACGCACCGCCATCCACCCGCAGGGCGCGGGTTCGAATCCCGGCTGCGGCGGCTGCATTTTTGATGGAGGCGGAAATGTTGTAGGCCCGTGTACTCAGACTTGGGTGCACGTTAAAGAACCCCAGGTGGTCTAAATTTCCGGAGCCCTCCACTACGGCGTCCCTCATAATCATATAATGGTTTTGGGACGTTAAACCCCACATATCAATCAACGCACCGCCATCCTGCGGACATTTCAAGGACTAAACGAGAGGTGGCACACGCACACTTTCTTGCGGCTTGCGCTTCGTGTCTGCTTTCTACCTTTAACCACCTCGAGTTCATGGCATATACTAGTTCACTGTATACATGGCACTGTGGCCCAACGCTCGCTAATTTTTTCTAAAACCAAGGAGGTTACGCCCAGCAAGTATAACATATAGCAACCCTTTCTCGTCAGATAGTACATGCCAATGTCTGATAATGGGGAATGAGAGACAGGAGAATTTGGCGTTTAGTTAACGCGCACGCTGCAAATTTTTTATCGTTCAACAACGCACAGGAGAATCTCCCAACGGCACCGCCTTGCAGGTCAAAGCGTAAGACATGTTACGTACTACGACGAGGGACGAACAGGTGCCGCTTTAAGGAGCTTCGCTCCTGAAAAAAAAAAAAAAAAACTTGCCCTTTAAAAGCATTCTTAGCGAATACCGTTCATTCTGGAGTTGCGCCAACTTAAGTGTGACGATCGACCTCAAAAAAAAAAAAAACATGGCAGCTTTGCAAAAGCCCCCCCCCCCCCCCCCCCATGCTCAGACAATGTGCACAGCTGCCGGAAGCTCAACCTTTTCTACTCGGGATGGCTTCGACCGCTTTGTTTTCCTCTGATTGCTTAGCTGACGATGAGCTTACGCGGAAGCAGCCTGCTGGAAGCGTTTTCGTTTCGCCTTTCTTCCCCATTCGCTACTGACATCAGCGCGCTCATGCAACGGGGTCGTTAATGACAGGCACCACATAATTGACGACGTTGTGATGAGAGAAACCTGTCGATCTCTCGCTATCTCAATAGTCGAGGCATTAAGAGCGCACAACCTTCTAGCAGTCACAGGAATTGCAAGCTGACGCACCGCACGAAGGCAAAAATTAAAGCGATTTCAGACCTTCACCTTCAGGAACAGAACGCGATAGCGTAATCGGGCCCTGTTCGTCTTCTCAGTCTCGCTTCGCTTCCCTCTGGACACGTCGACCCTGCTTCAAGGAAATTAATACATCTGCATCCAACAAGACCCTTTCAAGCTATTCTATAATTCCTACTGCAAATAGAGTTGCTGCTCGTTCAATACGCTATAACTCATCATTTTTCCAATCGGGTATGTACGCACTACGCGTGCGTGAATACACGCACTCACAGGTGCATCTTGACACTTCGTTGATGGTCTTGCTGCTGCTGATGGACTGCAGCAAGACCATAATTAGACATGAGAGTTTTGTCGTGAGTAGGCTTTTAAGCTACTCACTCGCTGCGCATTTCATATGTTTTTACGCTTAGTGAAATTCAGCGCATGCGCCTCTCACTGCATCGCATTCGTACGTAAGTTGATTTTTTCCTATGCAGTTTCAAGCACTAACCGAGCCATCCGAGAGCTTCATCGAACTGTTAATAAAGACTGTGTTAAATTCCCGTTCCGTGTGATATCTGTTGCCAACGAGTTACAATGACGCACCATTCGATATCTTTTCACTCGATGGAATGCATAGCCTGTCTAGAGAAGCGCCGAGTCAATAAATTTCTCAACTGTCTACTTCATTCTACTCAACTAAAGGATGTATACGAGCGATTAAAGTTTCAGCCAGAATTGTATTTGTTTTGGTGAGGATTTATTGTTATGGGTGTTCTAGAGTAGAACTGTAAAAGTTCGTTACTCTATGTATTCGCTCTAGAGATGGCCAATGCTTTATTCTTGTGTGTTCATTATTGTGTCGTGATACGAGAAGAATTAAAATATTTCTTCTTTGTATGTGCTTAGCGGCCATCGTGCTAATGTTGACTAAATGCCATAAAATTAAGAAAAAAGCACTGGCATGGTCATGTGGTAAAACACTCGCTTTCGAAGCAGGAGGCTCGAATTCAATCTCCACTGGCAATAAACTTTTTATTATTGTTTTTATTTACATATATCTCAATTTCTTGCTCACGGATAACACTGCTCTTTTGCTCACAATGAACGACGTCCGTGCCAACACCAGAACTTCAGCGAAACGAGCTCTTTGACTCTATTGACTATAAATTTTGAACGTGCTACGGTGCTTGAGAAGATTTGCTGCCAATTCTTATTAAATTATGTGATTTTATATTGCTATTCTTGATGAGGTTGCTCTCATTCATGCTAGGTCGAAAATCTTGCCGCATATAGCTGAATCAAATTTTGGTAATTTTGCTTCATACCAAGATCTACAGCAGGCACGCTTCAATAATTAAATACTTATTTAATTATTCTTCCTATCTTTTCTTTATTAGCCTCAATAAACTACTCATCAATCTTATTTTAGTACGTCCGAAGGCATACCTGTTCACCCTTTCGTAGGAGGTACCAGTCCCCTTTATCGATTGCGTCCTCGCGAGAACACATTTAGAAGATATAACTTTCTGAACTGTACTCGCGAAGACAATTGGTGATACTCGGCGTGATAAAAAGGCAACTGTAATAACGGTAGCAAATATATAGTAGCACTTTCGATAACGTTTTGGAACATAAACTGTGACCTAAAAAAACTAATATAATGCTAACTCAACCCCCCCACTTCCCCCCACTTGACAAAAATATCACTCCGCACCCCCTCTTTTTAAGTCTTAATTCGTGTTGATCATTATTCTAGACATCATGTTTAATTCAAAAAGAATGTATTGTAATCATTATTAGAAAAATGTTTAAAGTAATGGTGCGTTTGAAACACAGGTATCAACTATTCATTATTTTACACCCTTAATCGTGCAATAATAATTTATTTCATCTCCCCATCCCCCTCCCATGCGCAGGGTAGCAAACCGGCTGCCTATAGGCTGGTTAACCTCCCTGCCGTTCTTTTCTTCCTATTTTTCTTCCTTACTTGATTGGTAAAGCGGTAGTGTTAGATCCTTCACTCAGCTTCACCGGGCTTTGAGTATGTTGATAGCTTGAAAAATTTATGATTGTGTGGAAATATCCACGAAACCTATCAGGATTTTTTCATGTTACGGCTGAATAGTGGCCTAGTCATCCTGTAACGCCTCGTAGGTAGACAAGATCGAAGGAATGGGGGCCCAGTGAGCCGTACGAAATCTCGGCCAAAGTCCACGAGGCACGCCGAAATGCCGCATCCTCACGCACCACTGTCAAGTGCACAGAACGACGATGCGTCACGCACCCACTGCGGACAAAAGGGACCAAGCCGCCCGCTCATTCTCATCGGCTGTACGAACGTGCCACCGACATGCGATGCACTTTGTGTACACGTCACACGGGCACGTAAACACAGCGCGCGTCTTCATTATGCCACTACCATGATTTGAATTTGTATTCTTTGCGATGTGGGTGACAGCAGCGCCCAAGAGGCCACTGTCCGCTCTTTCCATTCACAGCGTCGTGCATTCTGACAGCGAGGCTTTTACGCGTGGCCCACCGCCGCGAACGGCCCGTGGTCTCCGGTTTGTCGAAGTCATGGCGACATAATTGCGAAGTCCTCTCCACTGCAGAACTGCATTTCCCGTCAATATATGGGCGCTGGCTTGCGCCATGCGCCGTAGAAAGAAAATTAAGATTCATTGCCGCGTGGCTTCAGCCAGCCGCTGACGAACTGCACTGTTCAATCTGCCGTTACAGCTACGTCCCTGGCGTGCTTCTGTGGCAAGCTGCACGCGGAGTCTGGTGAAGGGGCTTTGCTGTGACTTTGTGCGCAGCTTAGCTCGCCACTGGTTGCGTCAGGTGCGTCGGGCCCGACACCCCGCCACACCGCGAATGATTTCTTTTTCCAAGCGGACGTCCCCCTCGCGTTCAGCACTCGCGATAGTGGCGGAGGATTACCGGAGTTTCCCTCCCTTGCGCGAAGAAAGTTCGACACGGCCTGGAGTTGGAACAGACCGATTGCACTGGCTGCAACTGCTCTTTGAAGGAGCGCGGCTCTCTGACACACTTGTCTTTCACTCGGTGTAGTTGTATACAATGCCCGCCTATAGCTGTGCGGCTGTTCCAATCCCTGGCGCCTTTTGGGAGTGAGTTGGAAATGCGGGAAGGTGGCTCTCACACGCTGCGCCGTTGCGACAGGAGCAATCTCAGTTGTCGAGCCGAAGAC